>JAFIRS010007334.1:0-26083 GCA_018342105.1 Gonioctena quinquepunctata | reverse complement strand
CATTACGCATTTGGAGCATCAACACACCATCAATACCGCAGTTCACTCTTAGCTCTCTCACAGGATGAATGCCCTCCTCGTTTGGGAGAGTGAAAGGGATTCATGAAGGTAAATGACTACACAGAATATGTATGCCTACACCACAACATTAGTCAAGGTCAAACAAACATCGAGATCAAATCTTTGGTTGCCGAAAAAAACCAACATCAAAACTCAAGGTCAAATCTCAAAGTAAAAATTTTTAATGTTAGGGAATCTCGGTCATATTCAAGGTCAAGTCGAATCTCAAAGTCGACCAAACCCAATATCAAAACTCAATGACAAATCTCAAAGTCAAATCTCAAGGTCAAACACACACATTGCACACCTGCAACCATTCAAGGTCACACGTGACGTCATAGTGGTGGGGGGAGAGCCAGAACCGGCTTAAATCTCCTACTGATATAATACGATTCTGAAGTATTATCTCCACCTGAAGAAACTATGGTATTGCGAAACACGTGTCGTGGTTTCGTAAACCCATTTTAGTAGAAATCATTGTGACGTGAGTGTCTTTTGTTAGTTTCAATATGGATTTTCATCAAGTATCGGCCCTGTCAATTCAAAACTTATAGAAATGTCAAAGTTCTGAACAAATACTGAAGTGGATTAGACGAAATATTCGATATTTTTAAGTATCGATTAAATTATTCAGATTACACGCATTTGGCTTGACAAAACTAGAGCAAAGGTTAGGTTAGCCTGTCTGGGAATCACAGGGGCAATATTCACGTGCCCTACTGCAGCAGTAGAGGTAATGCTGAACCTTTGGCCACTGCACTTGTGTGTAATGGAGAAAGCGGCCAAGAGTGCCTTCAGACTGCATCAGGCATCAAACTTCAAAGCTGGAGATCGGATTGGACATCTGAAGATTCTGGAAAATATTCCTCTAGGATCCAGGTACGAGCCATCGTATATTATTCCAGCTAGACACGACTTCGAAGTGAATTATTAAGTAGATATAAACGACCACCATATATTCACAACGAATGGGCCTCAACTAGAATTATGATGATTCCAAGGTAGACGACAAGGGCTGGGGTGGGAGTAACGGGTCCTAGTTTTAGTCTTTCCCTAGGCATAGCCCCCAACAATTTTTCAAGCAGACACCCATGCTATAGGAATTCGCGCGCAAGAATGCCTTGAAGCAGACTCCAGGAGCAAAGATCCATATCCTATCAGACAGCCAAGCAATACCAAAAGCTCTGTCTGCAAACTCTTCCTAAGACAACTGGCTTCGAACAAGCAGGTGGCCACAAATGTACATTATTTTCAATTAGTATAAGCTTTCACAGTGAAAATTGCTTTATGAAATAGTAACAATAATGATAAAAATAATAATGGTGAACTGAAGGTTCCTTCTTGCTCATAGAAGAGGACGAATGCTTCTCCACTTATAAGGAATTTTGGTGATATCGGTGATATTCTGGAGTCAGTGTACTCGTCCACGTGCCCGCTTAAGGGTGCTAACAGTAAGCCGTGTAGTGTCCGCTATAAGTTCCACTATGGTTCGATTCAGCATAAACGTTGAATTGACATGGAGCTACATTATCTGATGCATAATTACTATACTAATCCTTCGAGGAAAGTCAAGGTGACTTTAATTTTTCCCTAAATCTCCTCAAGAAAATCGTTCAAGTTTACTAATATTTTTGGGTGAATTTATATATACATAATGACTTTGTCCTTTCCTAACATTCACAACAAGTTGGTTTCTCTTCGTCATCTGAAAATTCTTCTCTGATAAACAAATTTTAACCTTGTGATAGTCTCAGCTGGCCAGTTATCTGTGGGATATGGAGTAAAAGGTCCCAGAAGGGGTCAGTAGAGACAAAATAATGGCCACAGGAAGTACAGTTCAACGATGATTTTGACTAACAAAGTTATCAACCATTTTTGAGTTGTCCATTCTTAGATATCTCGACCAAGACTCCGGTGCCTTTTCATGGTCGCTTAATTTTTATGAAGACCTTCCATTAAATATCCGAGAAATTCTTGGGCCTCCTGTTGAGCGTACTCCATGAAGCGAGATGCGAATATTTGTATCTGGCTTTTCAAAGAAACAGTATTCACCGCCTTATCAGACAAATCTTTCGACCAGAGTTCTTTCATCACTACCGCAAATGCATTTATCAGAGTACCCTTCGTACTTGATATGCTTGTGTTGATATCCCTCATATGCTAATCTTTTCTCAGACAATCGAGCACCCATCTGTATTACGCTATTCATGAAGCAGGTGTTGCCAATGTTTTTCAACCAATTGAGTCCAAGTGATCTAATGGTGTTGTAGCTGCTTGATAACGAGTTGGATTGAGATATGGCCAGGACGTGTTATTTTTTGGGAAGAGGAAGACAAATCATTCTCCTTCAAAGTTTTGCTTCTAGGAGATGTGTCATCTATTTCGTCAGAGTTCACTGCTTTTATTTGCGTTGATGGTGAGCGAGTAAGAAGTGGGACTATAGAACTAATTAGAGAAGTAAGAGGTGGGAATAAAACCAAGGACAGATGCAGCGTTTCTTCTCTGGATTGCAATACTAATAAGTTGTAACAGGATCATTGGTTTTATCAAAGAGTTTGTGCCGATAATTTTGAAAAATTCCAATGCATGTCTACCAAAAGAGCCGACAGTTTTGTTTGATCTTGGATAAATATTATATTGTTCAATCTGGAATATTGTTCACCTTTAATTTTTCAGCAGAATCTGCAGCACCAGCAATCTTTGATGATGAATCAATATGTGGAGGAGCAACAGTGTCTGCACAGATGGAGTCCCATAATGGTGGTTTTCCATGACTCCAAGGGATGAGAGACATCCCATCTGGACGTTTGCCATCGTTCCAAAACAGAAGGAATGTCAACAGTTGACAAAGCAAGTTCAATTAGATCGTTACAGTGGAGTACGACCGGAACTGTATTCACAGCTCAATCCATGAATACCCATCTCGTTGACTTTGGAACCACATCTGCATGTATGGCTAACACAAATCAAAGTACCTAAATGGAGACCCACTGAAATCCTACGGGATTGATTATCTAATTAAGTACCTAGAAAGGCAACAGGGAGAGCGTGAAGCCAGATTTTTTGTATTCACTGACTTGAGATGAGCCTTTTCGATTGATGATTTTGAAGCCGAATCAAGTAGTTCACAAGATAGTTCGATCAGAGAAAGGTCCCAAGATTTTTGTGGCCTCATGAAATTTGGAACAGATGTCCTGGTTTTCGAGCACCACATTTCTTCACATCTCATATAAACTGAATCAGGTATATCAATAGAAGATTCGGGAAGAATCTGATCAAGTAAATGATGGACACTCTTAAATAAAGGAAGGGAAGCTGGTTAAGCAATTGCAACCGAAGAACAAATACCTTATCCTCCCCTGCACACTGGAAAGGTTGCTTGAAGCCATTTATCTTCTTCCAAATGTTGTTGGTTATTCGTTCTGAATTACAACGATTTTCATTGTCAATTTTACGGAGACCTTCTCCATCAACCCAAGTAGGACTACATCTCAGAATGTGGATTAACAGTTTTTTCATAAAACAGTTACCAAACAGTTTTTCAATGAAGAGAAAGGTATATATGTGTCGGTGAATCATCTAGTCGTGAGGACATGACAGAGAAAGAATGGATAGATCAGACATCTGCTTTGCGACTGCCAAGCGCTGTTTTGCAAAATGCTTGAGTTCCTCGAACAGATGAAGGATAGATGAAGGGCAATGTACAAAATACCTGATAAGTCTAGATACGGAGAGGTTGAAGAGCCATATTGACCCCCCTACAACATATAAGGTTTGGTAGAGGAATTATGTATTTCGGTTTTCTTGGGTTAATAATCTTGACAACTCGAAAATGGAAAACTATAAGGCACATTCGATCGGAAGAGGTAGATACACGTTTGTATATTCAATTATTCGAAATAGAAATCATCAGTGATGGGGCAGATCATTTTTTGAACCCAAATTTGATTTAGTTTGGTCTAGCAAAATCAAAGTTTTTTATATATTAAATTCAGTTTTGGAAAAATAAGGTGTTTTTTGGCACTGCTGAATACTGATACATTGTCAGAAAACATATTTCTTTCTCGATATTTTTTTAATTTTTTTGTCAATGTACAAGTATTTCGATATTCTTTGTTTATTTATTAATGTCATTAATGTATTTCTTGGTTTACTTTATTACAAATACAGTTGAATTATAGAATACAATCCTTCAGAAATTTTACAAATATTGTGAGTAAAAATATTTTTGTCGAAGAAATTAGGGTGAGTGAATTCTTTATTGACGAAGTTTTTCAGAAGAGATCAAAATCTAAAGGATTCACGGGATCAGAAAATACACATCTGAAATATGCTGATTTTTTCAAGTTCAGTTCAAAATACTTTTGAAAAATCATATTTGTAATGGAGCATGGACAAACTTGTATTATATATATATATATTTGTAATGGGATTTGTTGCTAAAAGGAAAGATGTAAAGAATATACAAAAATAAATTCAAATCGTTTAAACCAAAGTTCTTAAAAAAATTTAAAGAATGAGATTGCTCTAGAAAATGTGTTTCTCAATTGTTGCGCTCTTCCTGAAATCGTGGACGTGTGAAATAGATTTTAGTCGACAAAAATCTATTGAAGACCCATTGAATGCGATGCCAGTCTTGCATGTTACAAATGATTTTTGGTGAGTACTCCTACTTGGAATTTTTTTTCTATGTCTCATTCATCTATATGAGTTCCCATTTGCGACTGGAATAGAAAATCAAATGTCAATCTGAATTAAAATACTTTCACCTTCTAATTTTTTCTTCTGAGTTTGAGTCCTTTCAAAATATCTATCAGATATCGTTCAATGTCCAGAAAGTAGTTGTTTTCCGTTAAATATTCACAAAGAGTAACTTAATTTTTGTCGTGGATTTTTTAATTTTCAGACGAATTTATAGACGTACAAGGCTACTCAAATGCGGTAGTCAGTTGGGAAAACATTTGGTGGGCACAAAAAAAAAGTTATGTGATATGAATGCCAGGATCAATATTCTTTCAATACAAATATGTGGCCCATGCTTCTACCGAAAAAGAGAACTTAATGAAAGGCACATCTTATGGTTTCAATGTAATGGTCAGTTGCCAATTCATAATTCGGTAGATGTTGAACAATTTGTCCTGAAATTATTTCGTGATAAGGTAATTGGGAGTAATACGGAACAACACTGGCTACCTAGGTCGCCAGACCAAACCCCAATAGATTTCTTTTTTGGGGGTATTTGAAGCAGAAAAACTGCAAGCGCAGACCATTTCGAGATACTGATCATCTGGAGCAAGTAATTCGAGAGTGTGAATCATATATTTCTTCTTAGTATACGAGAAACGCCGTCAACGAATTTTCCAAACGAATCATTATTTGTCTTGAGCACGATTACAGACATACTGAAATGTATTTGTTTTCTACATACCATCCATCATTTGAATCGCCTTATAATTAGATTCATTTCTATGTGTATGATAAGGCGAGTAGTTTGCGTCAACACATGTTCACCTCCTACGAGAGATGAATATGGGTTGCGGAAACTTAGGTGGCTACCTCCAAGTGGTATCGCTGGATAACGGGGTTGACAAGGAAAATCCAGTGGGAATGACCAGAAATGGTCAAAACCTGCGGATCTCTAAGTCAATCTCAAACCAAATGCCACCACAACATGGCTTAATCCAAGGCGTCAAGCGACCCGTGCCGAGGGATGGATGATACCTGAGCCAGTCAGGTATAAAAAAACGGAGCCTCTGGGATACATGGCGACCTCCCAGAGTAATCTGCCTTACACCTGCGCAAGGGGCACCGCAGGTGTGGACGACCCTTTCCCCTACACAAACAACCCTGGGGAACTTCCAGTTGAAGAAGACCCAACACCGATAGCGGGTATGGAAGTCGAGGAGATTCCAGTTGAATCACACTTGGCACCAGAAACCGTAAATTCAACCGAGGAGGGATCAGCAGATGGTCGAACACCTACTGAGAAACTCCCGGAAACAGAGTGGATTCCAAAGCCATTTGGTAAAATGGAAACCAAAAAGATTCTTCAGCTCATCAAAACCCAGGACATGGGGATAGATACTGAAGAATGGCTTGTCATCAAGAGACAAGAGGAGGCCTCGGGTCTAACTCTTGTCTTTCAATCTTCGACTGTGACGCCCTGAGTGGTGGGCGACGCAGGATCTTTGGAGGGATCAGCCCGGAAACGGGCATGAATCCGAAGAGCCTTATCGGCGGGCTTCTAGACCTAACTAAGGGCACAAACCTGTTTGAATGAGGAACCACTGACGACAGAGTGATACAATAGACCCCAGCTGGTCGCAGTGTCAAGGGAAGCTAAGTGCCAGCCCTGTCTCTGGCTCGTCAGCCTTAAACCAACCAACCAACCAACCATGTGTATGATAAAATAATTGTTTGGTGTTCCTTATTCCATTACTGCTGCTTGGGTGTCTGATGAGATATAGATCTTTGCCCCCCTGGAGCCTCTTTCAAGGCATCCTTTGGCTCATATCTGTATTGCATGGATTTCTGTTGAAAAAATTGTTGGGGCTTCACCTATCACTGAAAAAAATATTGGGATCACAATGTAAATTTGCGTAGATATTCACTGGAAAGTTCAAAGTCCTATGAGTGTGAAAAAATGCCAACAATAACAAGGGATTTTTATAAGCACGTTGAGAAAAACATTGTGTTGTCTCAGAATTATTGTTAAATTCCATAAAACCTGTAAAATTCACAAAATATGTTAGTAATAAAACTTCTTTCTTTGTAAAATGCCAATCAAAATGTAAAATCGCGATGAAAAATCACAGATACTTGTTTTTATTTTCGAAAAGTATTGTAAGTTCACTCTTTTTATGGGTTTTCACCGGCCACTTTGGAACTTACAATGTGAAAACACAACCAATATACCCACTCCCTTTTGAAATTACAAGACCTGAGGATTGAAATTAAATTTCTTGTTAATTTACCAATTAATTGTAAATTTGCATTCTAATGAGGATATCACACCACTATATTGTATTGATAAGAATATCACATTGTAATATTACATTGAAAAAAAATATCACATTGTAATATTACAGTAGTGTTGGAAATTTCACATATTTTCGTAGGGAATTACAAAAGAAATTTGATCTCAGGCTATTTTTCTCAGAGAGTTGTGGAAATTTACTACAAACACTCTTTCATATTCGGAAATGTAACGACTGATATAGGTTAGAAATGTATCCAATTTAATATTCAGCATATAGTTCCCATACATGTTTGGCTCTTCCGCTGAAATTGGTTCTTGTGCCTTTTGCAATAACTCCTTTCAGTATTGAAATTTAATGGACTTTCGATCAGTATAAACTCCTCTGCGGCGATACTTCTCCAGAAAAAATTGTTGTTTCAACCAAGTCCGTAAAGCCAGTATCAAATTACGAGGTTAAATATTGTTTGAGGCTTGTTTTTTTGGCGGAATACTCAGTCTTGACACTTTTTTGGGGATTATAAGCTTCTGAAAACAAAATTAAATGGATCGGTGAATCAATACAAGTTTAGAAGGGCAAATAAGTTACTTTGCCCCCGAAAAGTTACTGTGTTACTGCGATAAATAATCAATTAGTCAATAACTTGTCGTATTATAATTTTGGCTTATCACAAAAAATTATTGAATTTAAAGATAGTTCTCTATATACTCTTGACGTTAAGGAAACTGTATCCGTTCCCGTTTTCAAAAAATCTTCTGAATGTAGATAAAATTTGTAAATTTTTTTCGTTTATCTCGCAGTGATTGAACTTTTTTTTTATTAATGTCAAAAGAGTTCTGTCAAAAAAGGATGATGAGGCATTATCTTGTTTATTTGATGTATGGTGTTGATAAAGAGTTCTCACCAGATAGTAAAATTAATGCGGAAGGTTATAATCCCAAAAAAGTGTCAAGAACGAGTTTAAACTCTTTCCAATTCAGAATCTAAATACCTATATCTAACATGTGAATTAACCATGCTTCCCTTCGAAATCACAATGCAATTGTACTAAAACAGAAATATCGTGAACTATTCACAGTTGCATTGATAATTTCTAAGATTGTTTTATTTTCTGACCAATGGAATCGTCTGATGCTCGGCGAATCCCCTTTCCAGTGTGCATCACCGGGTTAGATGTGTAACCGAATCGTCGCGCCGCCTTTTAGTTATTTGCTGCAAACAAGACAACGTGTTTGAATGATTATTGTGATCAGTGTTGTGAAAGAGTGCAACTGAAGGTGAGTTCATATCATGATATATGTGAACTGAGTCATTTGAAGATGTTTACAAGTATCGTATGAAAATGCTTATAAAATACTTGTAACGAATTTTTCGTTACTACCTCATACATAACCAATTTGTAATAACTTTTCCGGTTATGTTTACGGTGATACGGGTCAGTAGTCACTGCTCAGGTCGTGAAGAATGCGCTCTTTATCATCGTCCCTTGAAAATGGTATCATGACTGTTGTATTCATGTCGTCAAGCAGATGTTTTTTCGATAAGTGTTTTTAAATAGAGAAAAACCCGAAAATAGTTTTTTTGAAAAAACAGGGAATTGGTGATTTGTTCGAACCGAAAGAAGGATCGATCTCTTCTTCGATGGAACCTCAAGATAGGCAGGTGTGGTGAGTGAATTGATTTTGGACATTACGATTTTTAAATTAAATGGCTATCACAGTTGATATTGGTGGAGTATAATCATTTTCCTTATTTTGCAATCAATGTTGTAGTGATAAACATTATTTTCTGCGCTTTTTCTATGCTTGTCATTTTAGAATTCTTGGATGGTAATTTTTGAAGATTACGGATAAATTCTATATTGTCAAATTTTCGTGACTTTGGAATTATCAGTGAATTTCCGATTAAATTATTTCCATAGTATATTATATCCAAGATATCGTATATGACACTCCCTTTTGGCTAATTTATATCAAGGTTGATTTGAAGTTTGGATTGTAAAGAAAAAAATCCAAAAAAAAAAATTATTTCGGCCATTTTGGGCAAGCATTAGGTGCGCATGTCTATGTGTCTGACGTAAAATCCGTTCAGACCATTTGCAACTAATTTTTTTGGAAATCAGTTCTACGCTTTTCCCATTTTTAGGTACCAGATAATTGGTAATTTCGAGTGGATTAGCGCTTACCTCACAGGACCAGGGTGATTATTCCAAGGATTCCGATTGCAAAGGGTGTATTCGACTATTCTGGGACAGTTATGAAGTTTACCTTATAGGACAACCCTCCGGTAAGCAATTTTCTTTATTTCATAACCAGACGTTTATGAGATTATTTTGGTTTTCTCTTGAGAAAGAATTGCTTCTGGAGTGGATTGTACCTCTGCTTAACTTGTCTTAGAACACTCGATTTAATATATTCCTCAAGCACAAAATTTGATTCACATTTAATAAGTTCTTTTTATCGATTTACTTCATTCAATTCACAGTGATGGTTATTTGATTTTTGATCGTTGTATAACTAATTCATTTCATTTACTACCTTGTCGCCAAGAGCAGGGATATTCATTCAATTTTTTGAGAATTACCTGGCTTATCGATTCGAAAAGAGAATTGCCGCCCTATTTCGGAATTATCTTTATCTGAGAGAGTTGTGCCCACTGAAAGACGTGCGGTCTCCCTCTTCGGTTTATCTCTGCAAATTCTTCAAATAAAAGAATTATTTAACTTTATCTTTATCTAAGAGAGTTGTGCCCCTTGAAAGACGTGTGGTCACTCTATTCTTATCTTAACTGAATAGTATACTTTTGCTCTAGGGCCTGATTAATGTTTTGGTTCATAACGCTATATTTTCCTAGGGTACTTGCTTTAAAATAGTAAATTTTTCTCTGGCAAGTTTGGAGTATTTTGCTTTAAAATACTATATTTATTCTCTGGCAACTTTAGAATACTATATTTTTTCTCTGGCAACCTTTAGAGTATTTTGCTTTAAAATACTATATTCTTTTCTTTTCCTGGTAAAGTCTCAAGGAAATTTTTATATTTCTTTTTGAATACATTTACTCATTCAATTTTTTTTTACCCTTCTGGTACATAGAATCACCTTATCAAAGCTTGCTTTGTTTCAAAATTGAACTGAATTTTGAAAGAACGTTCTGGGTGAGGTTTGTTTTGTCTGGTTTTGAATTTTGCTCATTGTTAATTTTTTGTAAATTATCAAAATTAACTTGGAAATTTAAATCCAGAATAGCATATTTCATTGCTACTTAATTGTTTCCTTCACTGTTATCTTCCAGTCTAATATATGGACTGAGACATATTTTTATTTGTATGCTACATTTGTATCTATCTTTTGACTCTATATTAAAATTTGAATTATAAAAACTTGAGGTTCAAAGGATATCCTTCGTTCTTCCCTTTCTGTACAAATTTTGATTCCTATCATCTTCTTCGCATGATATATACCACGGAGTGAAGCCACCTTCGTAGACAGAAGGACTGGTACCCTAGGAGGTCATACAGCACATAAAATTCAGCCTGGTCCGTGAAGAGCAAACCAACTCACGCTAACAAAGGGGTCTTAAAATCAATATATAACCACCCACGACCAGATTCGTCATCGTACCGCTGAGATCAGTTTCTTCGTCGTACCGCTGGGACCAGCTTCGCATAAACCAGCCTTCTTCATCTCCCTCCATTGACGACCTCCGCAGGTATATACTGCATCACCAACATCTAGAGGAATCTTGACTTTGTAAATGTTCAAATTTGATTAGAGTCAAAAATTGTTAATACTCATGTAATCTTTCAATTGTTTCATTGAATTCTTCAATACTCTTCAAGTAATCTTGTTAGTTTTTTTGTATATAAATTTCACTCACTTGTTGAAGTTTTTTATAACAACCAATCATTTTTTCTAAGGAAAAATTTGTTAAGTTGATTTCTTGCATATTTATTTGCCTTCCCATAGTGATATTTATTTAATTTTATTTAACTTTGGCTTTTGTCTTCAGCAAGCCTGGCGCCCAACTTTTGAACTAGTCAAGTTAATTGATGTATAATTTTTTTAGTGGCCCAATTTGACAAACTAGGAAAAGTCATTAATTGAACCTTACTCACGGCCTAACCGTATTCATCTGAGCAGCCTATCGGTAAAGTGATTTCACCTTCTCAAATTTGAATCAGTTACTTCAAATTTGGGGTTCAAAAATAAAGGGTGTTGCAAACTGCATGCTTATTACCACAAGAATAATCCTTCTGCAGTTTTCGATTTTTTTTTTTTTAATGTTCTGGTTCCCACGAAAAGGGATATCATGTAATGTTCAGAGAACATCGTGGGAACCTAGGGAAAGAAGGTAGGAGTTGGTGTTCTTCTTAAATTTCTGAAGGTTGTATGCCGCGGGGAACACCTCCCTAGGCAATGAGTTCCAAAGCCTCGCTGTTCGTTGGATGAACGAGTCTTTGGAAAGTGATGTTCTGCAGGTCTCCAAAGTGACCACGAAGGGGTGTGATGACTGAACTTGACGGGTTAATCTCGAAGAGACTGCCAAAGCAGGAACGATTGTTGATATTTCAGAAGAGCATCGCCCATGAAAATATCTATAAAATAGAGACAAATCGCCAACTTTTCTACGGTGTTCCAGACAAGTGAGCGAGTTTGTAAGCGAGGCATCACCGACGAGACGAATTGCCCTTTTTTGGACAGAATCCAATAGCCTCAGGATATGTTTAGGTGCCGCACTCCAAATATGGGAACATTATTCCAGGACAGGTCGGATCTGTGCCTTATAGATCATAAGCAGCTGACTGGGGGTGAAATAGCTCTTGGCACGAAACAGAAAACCAACTTTTTGGGATGCACTTTTGGCAATGGACCTCACGTGATTTTCCCAGGAAAGGTTATTGCTGATAGTAATACCAAGCATCGATATGGATGGCTTCAGTGGTATGGTTACTCCTGACAAAGTTATGTTAGGCACAGTGAGATCGGCTCTTCTAGAGAAGAGGCATGCTTGTGTTTTGTTTGCATTGAATTCTACCAAGTTATTATTATTGTTTGGGAAGGAAGTGACAATTTAAAACAAAAAGTTGCCAATGCTCCAAGTCACACTTTTTCAGATACCATAGACTGGTGGAGATAAAATAACTTTTTTCCGAAGTGACATAGAGGTGTTTGGTAAAATAATGTTCTTTTTCTGATATTGATCGAAAACATATCATAAGGCATTCGTATAGTCATATTAAAAATGGCATTTCTGTTGAATGTCCGTTTAAAAATTGAAATTTTAAATTGTGATTTTGCCATGAGAACTTCTTAATGGATGTATATAGTATATAAGAAATAAATATATTGTGAATTCGCCTTATAGAATCCTTTCCACAATTTAATTCCACAACACGTTTGCATAATTAGTGGGTACACTCACAAACATATGGTGAAACTACCTAACATGTGAAATCGCAATACTCTTCTTGTTGGAATGTGATTTTACATTGTTATTTCACAAGTTTCAAGTAATTTCGCAACGTAGAAATACAAAAAATACTAATTTCAGAAGTATTCTGGAGTCTGCTCAAGCCGAACTGTCCCCTGTAATTTCACAATGTATTTGGAAATTTCCTATTTTTTGTGAAATTTCACAACCACAAAGGTAATCAATTACGGTGAAACTCTAGGGCCACTAATAACCCATGATTTTAACTGTGATTTCACAAAACACTATTTTCAGTGAGGTGTTTCGAGAGCCGAAAACTAGGACCCGTTACTCCCACTCCAGCCCTTTCGGCCATCTTGGATCCATCAATATACCAAACTGATGCACCACTTTCTAGTTGAGACCCGTTTGTTGTGCATATTGGTGGCTATTTATAACTATTCCAAAATGCAATTCGAAGTCGTTCCCAGCACGAATAATATCTGATGGTTTGTACCTGGATTCTATGGGAATATTATCCAGAATCTTCAGGCGTCAGGTTAGATCTCCAGCTTTCAAGTTTTATTGAAATTTTTGGAGCTGTGTGCACGTAATGAAATAGAAGGTTTGAAAGAAATTTGTATTTCGTGCAAAATTATTTTTATTTTTAAAATCGTAGCGGAGTGCTTTTGACTATATAATAGTCATCATCAGTGCGTACCTGCAAGTAAGTAATACCTCATGAAATTGTGTATAAAATATTTTGACATTTTGAAAGATGAAAATTTTAGGTTACATACTCGTCAGGTTTACAAGAAGTCCATCAAAACAGTTTCCAGTTTGTATAAGATAGGTAAAAACCTTTAGTACATATAACATGTTAAAACATTTCTTAGAAAACACTCAAGTGTTATAAATTGATGTAATTCATTTTTTTTAAATTGAATTCCACATGGTTTCATTGAAGTCAATGTTGAAGTGAAGAAGGAAACGGATGTTGTCGTTGACAATGACAAGAGTGACATATGACATTGAACCTTAGAAACATATTATACAGAAAGTGGTAAACGTAGATGGCGTTCTATTCCATTTTGGAGTGAAGAAGAGTGACTCTAGAGTGAAAAAGTGTTCTCAGAGTGGAAGTTGGCTAGGAACAAATGCTAAAGTATTTCTGAAGGGAATCATCATCGAGAAATAAGAGATTGATGAAATGCTATTGAAATTCTTTCATTTATTTATTGTAGACGTCTGTGAAGTGAGATAAAAAATCTAATTAAATTGACTTGTGAATTCAGACATAGGTCATTGTTTTTCAATTCTTTGTTAATGTAAAAGTCTTCCATGAAATCTAACTTCGTGTTGTTCTTTTGTGTGATTTCATGTAGAATTTTTGAATTTCTATTCGGGCTAAAATTGTGTTTATTGAATCTAAGATGATGGCCAAAGGCTGATTTTTTATTTTTATTAAGGTGTTCGGTTATTCGAACTTCCAAAGGTCTACAGGTCCTACCGATGTATGTCGCTGTACAATCTTCACAATTTAGTTTGTGAATACCACTTCTAGAAAGTTTACTGTTGACAAGATGTCTATTTAAATTGTTCGTTGTTTTGAATGCCACTTTGACATTTTCCTCACAATTTTTGGTTATGCAACCTGCAATTTTATTTGAAATGTGATAATTTACGAAAGGAAGTGAAATAAATTTTGTAGGTTCAGTTTTTGGAAATGCTAAATTTAATTCTTTTTTGTTTTTAATTTTCTGAATAAGAGAATTAATCAAATTAGGGTTGTAGTAATTATTGGAAGCTATTTGTTTCAAAGTGTTGATCTCTGCTCGGTAATTGACTGTAGAGAGCGATGTGTTTAAAGGTATGTGTATATAGCAATTGAAAGCAGCCATTTTGTGCTGATGTGGGTGGTTCGAGAAGTTCGGTATGACATGGTCAGTCCGTGTTGGTTTCCTATAAATGCTAAAATTTAAGTTGTTACAATTTTTGTGAATAGATAGATCTAAAAAATTTCATTTATTATTTTCTTCACTTTCAAGGGTGAATTTAATACCAGGGTGTATGGAATTGATTTTGTTCAAGAGACTAACCGCAGTATCTTCGTTGCCTTTGAGGAAGACTAGACAATCATCAACGTACCTGTACCAGTGTAAGATTTCAGGGATTTTTTCAGTGACAATAAACCTGTTTTCTGAATTATTCATGAAAATATCTGCTAGGAAAGGTGATAAGCAACTTCCCATAGCAAGGCCTTCTGGTTGCTAATAATATGTGTTGTTAAAAACGAAAATATCCTGTGAAAGACAAAAATTGAGAAGAGTCAAAATGTGGGTTATACAATCATCATCGATATCAGATAAATTTAGGATTTCCTTGACTAAGGGCAGTGTTTCAGATTTTGGGACTGAAGTGCAGAGATTGGATACATCGAACGATATCATCAAACAGTTCTCAGCTGGTAAATCTACGTTGTTGAGTCTCTGTATTAGATCTAGAGTATTACTTACCGAGTATATGGGTTTGAATCTTGTTAAATCTTTAATAATATTGTAAGTGAAAGAGGCTAAAGTTGATACTGGTGTGTTGGTGAAGCTTACTATTGGTCTAATTGGCGAATCGATCTTGTGGATCTTTGGAAGTCCGTATAACCTTGGCATAACCGGATTGCTAGAAATTAGAGAGTAGGGAGCAGAATATTCTAACAAGGAACCTTTTTTTATATTGATATAAGTTTTAGTTTTTTTAATGAACTTGTTGAGGGGGTTTGAAGGTAAAATTATAAATTCATGTGTATTTAGAAAAGTTTCAACTTTATCTATGTAATCAATCTTGTTGAGAATAACCAAACAATTACCTTTGTCTGCTTTTGAAATAATTAAGTTGTTATCTTTTATTTTGGATTGAATGCTTTTAAGTACTAAGAGATAAATTTTTTGGTTGTGATGGTTGGTATCACGTCTTTGACGTTTTACTCTATATAAAATATATAGTCTTTCTCTAATCATCATCTCTGGTTAAACATTCTAAGACAACTTCTATATCAACAGCAAACTCTAAAAGTTTTCTCTTAGAGAAGTCAGATTCCATAGCCAATTCGAGACCTAGTTTCAACAAGTCCATTTCATCATCATTGAACACAGTATCAGAGAGATTTTTGACTCTTTCGTGAAATTTAAATTCTGAAAAAAAATTTGGATTCTTTTGTTTATTTTTGCAAAAAAGTTGTTTCTGTATTATAAGATCTTGAAGTTTCTTATTGATTTTTTCAAATTTGTTGCTCTTTGCCTTGTCCACTTCATCATTGATTTCATTGAAAAAAGATTGTAAATTAATTAAATCAATTTCCCTAGTTAAACTATCACAGTAATTTTTCAATTGACAATTAATAAAGTTAAGTTTTGAATAATGTTTACAAATGGTTTCTCTGAGCTATTTGAGTTCCATTTCTTGTTTCATCTTGAAGTTAACATTTCTTGAAGTTTTAATTTTTGCAAAGGTGGGGGGCCACCTGTTCTTTGAAGCAGTTGTTCACAAACCAAATATCCACTTGGATGATAGATCTTTTGATGGATAGCTTCTTATTTTGCAGCCAAGTCTACCATATCGTAGTCAATCTATTGAAGATTTGGAGCTGTGTGCACGTAATGAAATTGTAGGTTTGAAAGAAATTTGTATTTCGTGCAAAATTATTTTTATTTTTAAAATCGTAGCAGAGCGCTTTCGACTATATAATAGTCATCATCAGTGCGTACCTGCAAGTAAGTAATACCTCATGAAATTGTGTATAAAATATTTTGACATTGAAAGATGAAAATTTAGGTAACTTACTCGTCAGGTTTACAAGAAGTCCATCAATGAATAGTCATTCTTTATTAAATTATTAAAACATTAACATTTAAAACGTTTCTTAAAAAACACTCAAGTGTTATAAATTGATGTAATTCATTATTTTAAAATTTAATTCCACATGGTTTCATAGAAGTCAATGTTGAAGTGAAGAAGGAAACGGATGTTGTCGTTGACAATGACAAGAGTGACATATGACATTGAACCTTAGAAACATATTATACAGAAAGTGGTAAACGTAGATGGCGTTCTATTCCATTTTGGAGCGAAGAAGAGTGACTCTAGAGTGGAAAAGTGTTCTCAGAGTGGAAGTTGGCTAGGAACAAATGCTAAAGTATTTCTGAAGTGAATCATCGAGAAATAAAAGATTGATGAAATGATATTGAATTTTTTTTATTTATTTATTGCAGGCGTCTGTGAAGTGGGAAAAGATCTATTCAAATTGACTTGTGAATTCAGACAAAGGTCATTGTTTTTTAATTCTTTGTTAATGTAAAGGTCTTCCATGAAATCTAACTACGTGTTGTTCTTTTGTCTGATTTCATGTAGAATTTTTGAATTTCAATTCGGGCTAAAATTGTGTTTATTGAATCTAAGATGATGGCCAAAGGCTGATTTTTCAATTTCATTAAGGTGTTCGGTTATTCGAACTTCCAAAGGTCTACATGTCCTACCGATGTATGTCGCTGAACAATCTTCACAATTCAGTTTAGTTTTATGTCTGGTGCAGTCTGAAAGCACTCATTCGAAAGCTAAGGCCATTCATTTATTTTAATATCCCAACACTTCAATAGTAAATATAACCAGAGATTCGCCGGAATTCAAGGAATAGCTGAAATGTATAGCCTAGAGACATACTTTTGATGCTCGAAACTATTCACGGATGGATTGAAACATTGTATTTTACATTTGCCCAACTCTAGTTATTGAACAATACTGGAGAAATCCCCATGAAAATTGCGCGAACAGATCATATGAATTGTGATTTAGAATAGATTTACCACATCAATATTCATAAACAAATTCAAAGTGAATGCCTAATGGATTATCTCCCAGATTGATTACATGAAAATGTGATTAAAATTATTAATATTCATTGTGTATTAATATTGTGATGTTCAATATGGATACTGATTACTTACAGCGAATAAAGCAGATGAAATGATTATTTATAAAGGTTCCACTTCTGAACAAAGTGTCGCATTGCTGGATTCCTTTGGGATATTGCTCTATTTCAACTATGAAATGGTTTGTCGATACGCTATATGCTATTTGGAATAATGAATTAGTAATAGTTCCTCTCATAAACTGGTATATGTTGATCAGTGTCAATTATAAAGCCTAAAACAATGATTAATTATTTGTTGAGTACACGAGAATTCAACTTATTCACAATTCACCAAAAAACAAGACATCAATATGAGTTTTCATCAAACAAAATTCCCAGGGTCCCATTATAGATTTATGCTCGACTATCAATGCAGGATTAATCTCCTCTTCAGTATTGAAAGAATACGAAGATTGAGTTTGATTTTGGAAAAATTATCGGATCAACGTGACTTTTCTATTAGTAACATAAATTTAGATTAACAGAATTCAGACTCAAACGTCAAATTCATTTCTTAAGCATTCTTGTGAAAAATGCAAAATAATGGTAATAACTTCAACACGCATCGATTATCAAATAATCGACTTGAAATTTTCAAGTCCAAATATCTAGAAAACGGTTGCTCATAGCGACTTGTAACAATGGTACCTTTTTTACGTAGATATGATGGAGCAAATGATTTTTCCACTGAAAAATGTGCTAGAAGTACGTTTGAAAAAGCTATAAATCTTTAAAAAAAGACGTGTAGGTGGCGCCCCCTACGAGTAAAAGCAATAATAACATCAGGATCGAATTTGACACCTCAAAAAATATCTCAATACCAATTTTCGTCCAATTGAGATGGGTATTTCAAAAGTTATTTAAAAAAACTAAAATAAAAATAAAACTTTAACACCCTGTATCTTGGAAACGAAGCGTTTCCGGACATAAATTTATTTGGACAATACATATCAGAATATTGTGAGGAATCACCTACTGGAGTTTGTCAAAGTACTGTATACGTATACAAATAAAAAAATCAACTGTTTATCATAAAAATTCAATTAAATATCAACTGGGACCCGTTCAAAAATATGAATAGGGTGTTCATGAAATCAGATGTGAAATCATCTGCATATGGAATATAAACTAAAGTCACTATCTTCAATCGTTGACGATAACTTCTTGGGAGGTATTCACGTTGAAAAAGGAAACATTCTCAATGGAATATTGGATATAAATATTTTTTAGGCAATTGAAAAGTAATTTTTTATAATTCCAACAATAAAACAACTACTTCCCAGGCTGAAGCCACGCTGGACAGTGAATAATAACGATAGTTATTTGATTTTTCTATTTCAGTCTTAATGAAGAACCCCTATAGATGATTTATTGAAAATATAAACAGGTTGTTCATAAAATCAGATGTGGAATCATCTGCGACTGAAAGATGAACTCTTGTCACTATCTTCCATCGTCGAGATAACCTCTTGTGGGGTATTCATGTTGAAAAGGGAAACATTCTCAATTGAATATTGATAGAAAGATTTTTCTGTGAATTGAAAAATCCACGATTGAAATGAAGTTATTTTTTGTGAATGTCTAACAGAAAACAACTACTTCCCCGGCTAAAGCCACGCTGGACATTGAACTACATCTGATAGATATTCTGAAAAGGCCCTAACTCAAAAGAAAAAATCTGAAATTGAAAATTTGCATTTTCATTCAGATAGTTATTTGATTTTCTATTCCAGTCTTAATTAAGAACTCATAAAGATGAATGAGGCAAAGAAGAATGTTTTCCTATAGATGAATGAAGCAAAGAATAGTGTTTTCCAAAAACGAGTACTTACCAGAAATCATTTGTAGCATTGATGCAAGGGTGGTATCCACTAGGTCTTCAATACCTTTTTGTCGAGGAAAATGTATTTCTCGCTTCCACGATCATCAGGAAGACCGGAAGAATTGGAAAACACATTTTCTAGAAGCATTCATTTTGCAATGATGGAAAAATGTTAGAAACATTTCTTCCAGAGTGACACTTTGAAATCAGTTTTCTTTTGACATTATTACAATTCCACAAATATTCATTGAAGTCAAATGATACCTAATTTTTATCCAGCCCCTTTTTTGTTCAAATGATATATATTCTGCAATGGAATGATATACCCAGTTCCTAAAAATGTGAATGTTTTGTCGGGGATTTTGGGTAATCGCGTTGTTGGACCAATTTTCATCAGAGGCAATCTTACAGGAGTTCTTTACAGAAATCTTTTAGAAACTGAAATTGATCCTCAAATGAGACAAATTGTATTAAACAATCAGGAAGAAAAGGGAAACATTCTGTCAGTCGCAGATGACTCCACATCTGATTTTATGAACATCCTGTTCATATTTTCAACAAATCAATCAGGAAGAGTTTGAAAATCGTGAAATCATATTTCAGCAGGATGGGGCACCTCCCCATTTCGATCGCATGGCTAGAGAGTTCCCCGATACAAACTTTCCTGGGCGATGGATAGGTCCCAGGGGAAGTACAGAATGGCCACCAAGATCTCCGGATCTTACACCTATAGATTTTTTCCTTTGGGGGTATCTGAAGTCAAAAATCTACGCCACTGAATACCAAACAATAGAAGAGTTGGAACGCAGAATAATAGATACTTGTGAAGAAATAGATGAACAGACTTTCATCAACGTGAGAGAAGCTATTTATAATAGGGCACTTTATTGTTAAGATTTGGGAGGGGGCCACATTGAACACTTGATGAAATAATTGTTGTGGTTAAATAAAAGTGTTATTCAAAAATAAATTATAATTTTTTAGCTAACTACTTTGTTTTGATTGTGAATTTACAGAACACATTCGTAGGCTCCGAGATTTTCCGATGAGCGGTACTGTTTATCCTTAATGAACTCTCTTTACGCCTCTTATCAGTCGAATTCATTACGTGATTCAATTACAAACTAATAACAACGTTTAGTACGAAGGCGTATAAGGGCCAACAACAAAATATTTTTTGAAATATTAGGAATTGTCACTTCAAAGTGACAATTGTCACTTCGAACTGACAATTGTCACTTTGAAGTGACAATTGTCACTTCGAACTGACAATTGTCACTTTGAAGTTGAATTTTGATTTAGTTATTCGATACAAACTATTGCAACAGCGAGCGGCGGTGTAAAATCCCATTTCCAGATGGTTCTATTAATAAAATTGCGAAAAAAACTAAATAGTTCATCTATTGGCATTAAACTACTTACTCTATTTAACTTGAGTTATTTGAAAGAAAAATAGGATATTTATAAATTGATCAGAGAATATAGAAAAAAAAGGTGATTTTAGATATTTTCGAATAAATGCTTGGAACTGCACATAAGCCATAGTATTGATTCTAACTGTTTTCGAAATTCTGCCATCTTCAAAGTTTTTTAACTTGTTGCCTTACTGGCCATCATGTAAAATTTCAATTGAATTTGAGGTTTTTCGACATGCACAATCTATAAATGTTTTTTCAATACTTTTTCCTATATCTATGTTGAAAATTGACTAAATATTCAACCTGTTTCATTTTTGATGGCCTACTCTCCTATGAACATCTCATTTTGTATACAGGGTAGTTCCTTTCGAAAAATGAATGGAAATTTTTCTCAAATGTCTCGGACGGACACAGTGCTCTTGTTTTTTAAACAAAATAGGAGATTTTCCACGAGAATTCAATTGGTTTTTCTGAAATAGTTTTTTTATCGAAAAGAAAGTCATTTTCAATCAAGAATAAAATATAATTTCTTTATTATAACAAATTGATTTCACAAGAAGAATCTCCAGTTTCAATTTGGACCAATGATAGGATGCACAATTATTGCATATTTGTACTTTTGTTTCCATAAAACCTCAATTATTTTGTACACCTTTTTTGGGTAATAAATAGATACCTTTTTTTGTATTAACTGAAGAGAATTTGTTATTTTTCAACTTGAATAAAGTTTTCAAGTGGTATAAGTGAAATGATAGAATCTAAATCTAAATCTCATCATAGCAGTATGCCCATAAATTGACTGAAAAACAATATTATTTTAGCAGTTGGCATCAAATGTCCCTTTTGTTAAGTGAAAAATTGTCAGTTCAAAGTGACAATTGTCACTTTAAAGTAACAATTGTCAGTTCGAAGTGACAATTGTCAGTTCTAAGTGACAATTGTCAGTTCAAAGTGACAATTGTCACTTTGAAGTGACAATTCCTAATATTTAAAAATATATTTTGTTGTTGGCCCCTATACGCCTTCGTATTCAGTTAGCAAAATGTTTTACCGGAAGTGACCAATATCCATACTTGATTTTAAATCGGAATGTCACTTTTCAAACATTAATATTTCTAAAACAATTGAATTTAGGAGAAAACTGTTGAGAATTATGAGCAGATTTCGAAAATAGAATAATATACGTGGTGTTCTTTTTAAAAAAATTATTGAAGATGACACTCAGCCGCCATTTTGAAACTTTTAGCTATGATTTTTCCATGAAAATGTAGGTTTTTATCTCCTATGTAAGCCCTCCAAATTTCGTTGCGATATACCACGTGGTTCAAAAATTAGTAGGGGGGGAACGGACTTTAGACGAGCACTGTATATATTGACGTTCTCAAGTAACAATGCCGGATTTGATGTGGTTAATTTTTCAACTCATACATATAATGTTGTAGGAAAAACTAGTCACTATGTGAAAACATATAAAATGAAAATAAAACTGTCGTTAACAATCGGATATGCCTGACCATATATACACACCCGCAGACAACGAATATTGAAACCTCATACAACTCTTCATTCCTTACCTCATTACAGACACAAGTTCCATTGAGTACAATAACGTAATAACTGTAGATCAATAAAACTCCTACGAAATATTAATATCGTGAAATCAGCGGAAGTGAACGCTACATATGTCCGGTGGTAGTAACACCTAGCGGTACAACACGTGTCAATCCTGCCTCTGAAAACGGAAATTAGCCGTGAATACAAATCACGACGTGTTCGTTCCATCTAGTGACAGTTGTACTTGTGGTGTTTCAATTTGCCATCAGTTTGTCATAGTTATATTGTACCGTTTCAGTCAGTGGTGTGATAATAAGCGTCTTTATTTGTTAGAATCGAAAACTACATATTTTTAACGCTTTGAATATATTTACAAATTCTTCTTTTCCACCCTGGTTTACTGGGAAGATAATAAGAAATATACAAGAGAAAAAGAAACTTTTGAAATCATAAAAAAGGTCTGGTGATCAGGATTACTATAATAAATTTAAAACTCTGAGATGCACTATCAAGAGAGACATATCAATATCTCATTCGAATTTTGTAAGAACTGCTGATCACGAATCGCAGAATAATCCAAAATCGTTTTGGTCTTATATGAATACTATGAAGAATAAATTCAGTCTCCCAAGGTCAATGATCTTCAATGATAATGAACTGAATCAACCCCTGGATATCTTGAATGCATTCGCGAATTTTTTCTAATCATCTTTCATATTCTCAACAATTTACAAAGCAGACGAGCTTCGTCACAACTCACACACTTTATCCACCCCAGTCATATCTGAAGATCTTGTTCTGAAGGCGTTGAAAAGATCCAAAATGACAATGGCCCTTATAGTATACCGTCTTTTTTCTTAGAGATTGTGCAATGATATTCGCAAAACCGTTGGCAGTATTTTTTTAATCTATCTGTTCGAACAAATATTTTTTCCGATTCATGTAAAACTGCAAAAGTATGTCCTGTATTTAAATAAATAATAGTTTGAAAATACTGAAAAACACGCTTTTATAGAAAACCAGACTAAAAAAATGAAAATTAAAAAATAATGTATTTTATTTAAAAAAAAGCGTGGGGTGTAATGTACTATATAATTATTGATACCATGCACCCCACGCTTTTTGTAAAATAAAAAATACATTTTTTTCTTATTTTTTATTTTTTTAGTCTGGTTTTCTATAAAAGCGTGTTTTTTAGTTTTTTCAAACTATTATATATTTCCTACTTTTTATTGTGGTTTATTTATAAAAACTATTATTTTTATTATTTTTCTGCAAATTGAAAGAAGGAATAATCTCCGACCCCAAAAACCCCCACATACCAATTTTGAATAGAATCAGACCATAATCACAAAACTCGGCCGCCATTTCAAAGCCGCCATCCTGAATTTTCCAATTTTTACAGAAGAATCATATAATCTCCGACCCCAAAAACCCCCACATACCAATTTTGAATAGAATTAGACCATAATCACAAAACTCGGCCGCCATTTTGAAGCCACCATCTTGAATTTTTCAATTTTTACAAAAGAACCATAATATTCGACCCCAAAAACCCCCACATACCAATTTTGAATAGAATCAGACCATAATCACAAAACTCGGCCGCCATTTTAAAGCCCCATCTTGAATTTTCCAATTTTTACAAAAGAACATAATATTCGACGCCAAAAACCCCCACATACCAATTTTGAATAGAATCAGACCATAATCACAACACTCAGCCGCCATCTTGAATTTTCCAATTTTTACAAAAAAATCATAATATTAGTAGGAGATTTAAGCCGGTTCTGGGTCTCCCCCCACCACTATGACGTCACGTGTGACCTTGAATAGTTGCAGGTGTGCAGTGTGTGTGTGTTTGACCTTGTGATTTGACTTTGAGATTTGTCATTGAGTTTTGATATTGGGTTTGGTCGACTTTGAGATTCGACTTGACCTTGAATATGACCTTGAGATTCATAACATTAAGTTTTGAGTTTGAGATTTGACCTTGAGTTTTGATGTTGGATTTGTTTCGGCAACCAAAAGATTTGATCTCGATGTTTGTTTGAACTTGACTAATGTTGTGGTGTAGGCATACATATTCTGTGTAGTCATGACCTTCATGAATCCTTGTACTCTCCAAGCGAGGAGGGCGTTTGTCCTGTGAGAGAGCTAAGAATGAACTGCGAGTATTGATGAGTGCGTTGAATATCAAGAGAATCTCCTCAAAATCCATACAGATTGCGCATCGCATCGGACTTGTTGTAGGGTGGGGATATTTCATTGAAATATTCCAGGAGAAGAGTATTTCGAATCAGTGTCTCCTCCAGTGAGCTATTGAAAACAAGTCGGTGAAATGTATTCGTGTGATTGTGGTAGAGCTTTCACCCGTAGTGATAATCTTCGTCGACATCAACGGGAAACTTGCCAGGGAGGTCCTTCAGTGAAACGAGTTAAATTGAACAATGGCGATGACTCACCACCTGCACCACTCTATACATGTAATTGTTGTAATGTGACATTTCCATATTGTCAAGTCAACTCTCACAATAGAACACTCACACACAGGACGAATTCATGTGTTCACTTGGGCGGATTTGCGGCCGCAGGCCGCGAATCCGCGATCGCGGATTAAATTTTTCTTCGATTCGCGGATTGATCCGCGGATTAATTTAATTCGCGGCCGCGAATTAATTTAATTCGCGGTCAACCGCTAGATTGAGGGGACGTAGATTCATTTCTATATATCTGAGATGACTTTTATATTAGAATTTCATATATGTCTGATATTTCATATATGTTAATTCGTCCGGATAGAGGCTTATATATCTTTAGATCTTTGTCACAATGATCAGTGTGAATTTATCCATGTTAGTGGAAAGATGAGTAATGTTATAGATAAATTTGGTCGCAAGAGGAAATGTAATCATACTTCAATCATACATAGACCTACTGGTGTTGGTTTAAAGCACACACAAGATGGAGACTATGATATGCAGGGCAAACGATTGAGGAATGTTGGTGATCCAATTGATGCGAGCGATTGTGTAACCCCTACATGTCTCGACAATCAAATAACAGACACGAAGGAAGTTACTCTTGCTGCTGTACAAGCATCCGTTCAATCAGCAGTGGACATTGTATTAAAAAGAATTGAATCGTTGGAAAAGAAAAATTCATCCACTCATGGAAAGACATCTGATCAAGCATTATTGCATGTTCCCACCGCCTGGTTGCCAACCCAACATGTCATTGAAGATCCTCAGTATATGTAAAAATATATAATGTAGTTAAAAACATCTGTTTTCTTGTGTGTTATTTGAAAGAAATAAAATTGGAAAAGATGCTTAATTGTGTGTTTTATTTAGAATTTGATGGAATACACTCAAACTTTGAGTGACAACTTTCAGAACATTAATCGATATTTCGTCAGACCAGAAAAATGCCATAGAAAATAAATTACAAGTCAACTATCTCACCATCTCAATACCAACAATATTTGTAGCTAATGATCTGTAAGAAAAAATATTAGTGATATTAGTATATTTTTCCAAATATGATAATAAAAAGACTTCATGAAGCAGAAGATGGCGCCCCTCTCACGCACCATCCCGTGTGACCAACCAATAATTCAAATGTAACGCCAATCTGCTTTATGAAGTCTAGGAAAATCAACACTATTCAAAGTTATCAACTAAACATTATTAGATATTATTTGAGATATTTATCACGATGTTCCTTATGTACACCCTCATAAAATTTAAACAATGCTAAATTTTGATGATATTGAGCCTCGCGATTGGGATTCAATTTCTTCCATTCGTTCTTTCAATTTGGAAGCCTGTCGAAGGAGTTCATCATATTCTAATTGAACTTGCCTCAATTCGTCATAAGA
>JAFIRS010007333.1:0-26093 GCA_018342105.1 Gonioctena quinquepunctata | reverse complement strand
CAGCTTTCAGTTGTTCCTGAGCCATCCATGCAGTGTTTCACCCGAACCATTGCATAAAATGATATAAAATATGCGACGCCAAACGCATAAATAGTACACCGGTAGTCCCACCGCTAGACTTCAATTCAATCGCGTTCACTTGAACAGCCGAAGATACTAGTCATCGCCGTGATCGAATTCAGTCGTTCTCCAGCCAGCAGGAAAGCCCCACGCAATCCCAGCGAAGCCGTCCACGTTACGATCATTGGTGAAGTTTGAAGACCCTTAAGTCTAGCAGAACGTGAACTGCACCGGTCCAAGTGAAGGGGAGCCTAAGATTTGGGAGCTTTCACAGAAAGAAAGTTCAGTTGTTCCTGAGCCAGTCAGCAGCATATCACGACGATCCCGAGTCCTGATGTCATCACTGACCAGAGGTGCCGAGTAGGAAGGAGAGAGTTGGTTAATTTTAAGTAAAGGTACGGAGGAATTACAAGTCCACACGCGATCGGTCCACGCATGAACATACAATTGATTGGTGGAGAGGAAAAATTGGCTAAGGTGCATTTCATAGCACAAATTAATAATCAGTACCGGTTAGACTGAGCTCGAGACCAACACGCAAGAAACTAGGAACCAGTAAGATCGGTGAACATGAGTGTTGATAGGAAAGCAGTTCAAAAGTGTACGAGGTTCATACTAGTTAGGAATAGGCAGAATAGGAGGGAATAGTATCCGCGCTATCTCTAGGGCCGCAGCTGTTGCAAAGGTTTGCCCAGTTCACACCAGTTAGAAGTGGACAGAATAGGGCAGAATAGCATCCGCGCTATCTCTAGGGCTGCAGCTGTTGCAAAGTTTCACCCAGTTCACACCAGTTAGGAGTAGGAAAAGTATGAGAGCATGGCATCAGCCCTATCTCTAGGGCTGCAGCTGTTGCAGAGGTTCGCCCAGTTCACCCCAATTAGTAGGAGATAATAGCATCAGCGCTATCTCTAGGGCTGTAGCTGTTGCAAAGGTTCGCCCAGTTCGCACAAATAAGAGACAGGATGGGGCAAGCCCAGGACTAGGGGAGTAATACCGTTTTGGAAAGAGGGCATTGTCGGTAATATCGAGAATAGGTTGAGCAAGCGTCCACACGAACTGACTACCTGACCCATAATTGTAGCCGCACGTAAGCCTGCGCTTGCCACCCGCTTCTTCCCCTTCTTTTATGTCAAACATTGTAGTTATGGAACTGTCGTTTCGCACTCCATTATCTTTTGAGCTTCCATACCCCTTCCCGTCGCAGGAGCTTTTGGCTGATTATACTGTAAATGCATATAGCACCCCTCCCCGCCTTGTAGTATTAGTAGAAGGGCTATGTCAGTCTGAGCCCACCTCTCCGCTCATCGGTTACACCCGCCACATGGTACCGCACCACCACAAAATGGCGGTTTCATGATAGGGGTGGGGGGTGGTGGTTGTATGTGGGTAGGGAAAAAGGTGGGGGGATGAGTGGCCTGTGATTGGTCGGAATGGTGGCAGCCATGTTGTGTATGGGAGTGTGTGATTGAGAGTGGGAGGTGGGGAGAGCTGTGATAGGTCGTGGGAGTGGTGATAGCCGCCGGCCGCTATCCAATAGCCGAGCAGCATATTGAAATGGGGGTGTCAACCAATATCCGTCAACGGCATTGGTTGGGAGGAAGACAGAAGTGTCACGTGATCAGTGAATGGCGGCGGCCATTTTGGAAAGTGGGAGGAGTCAGCAGTGATGATGCGGCCATGACTCAACCGACAAGTCTTTGCAGGAATATTATCTACGTCAGCACTTTCCTCTTATCAGTTGTTTATTTAAGCGACCGGATATCGGCGGCATCCTTTGTTTACATTAACTGAGATAAGATATCGGCGGCATCCTTTGTGAAAGAGTTTGTTTACATTAACAAGATAAGAGAGTATGCAGCTGCACGCTCGAACCGTGGGATAAGTCTAACGATTACTATTTGTATCTAAGCTGGCTGAGGCACTGTCGGCGACATGGAAGCGGGACGTGTTTGTGGGATAACTTTTAAAACGTCACCAAATATACAGGGTGGATCGAAAGAGTGTTTAGAGGAGGAGGAGGAGAACGAAACAAGTATATATTGGAGTTTTTTGTTGAAATGACGTCATTTGAGGTTATGTTGTCGATGACAGAGGAGTATACACGGAAATTGGAACAGTTCCATCGAAAAGTCAGAGCTCTGAACGAAGAGTTGCAGTTTTATGTAGAGAAACGAAACGTCACAAGAAAATTGAAAAAGTTGAATCTCTGCACGACACAACCATCAACATCGAAATATGATTCAAATGATACTAGTGACTTTGATTCTGAACACCATCTTATACGTAGACATACCGTATGATGATGATGTACGAGGAGTAGCGGTTTCTTTCAAAGATGGCAATCAGTCTTGGATTCCAATGAATCAAACAGCAGGACTTCGAAGGTTATTCTTCACCACAGACCTGCAAATTTAAAAATGATTCTACAAGTAATATGCCATGGAGAAGGCTTCCAACGGCAGCAGTAGCGATGACGTCACCAACGCCGTCACCAACACCACCAATACTACCACCCTTGGAACATGAAATATATAAGATTTTTGTACTCTCATGTGTTGTTATAACCATAATGTTTTTTGCTTTGGCGAAATTCCTATTCAAAACTGTAAAAAGAAGCTTGGAATCTTCATGCAATATCAAAATAAATGAATAGAGAGTCTAACTCGACTTTTATTTCACAAACGGTGTACGTGACGTGAGCCACGTATACCATGTGTGGGTGTGAGAGAGAGAGAGAGAGAGATATACCTCTGACGGTTTCCCTCTTTGTTTTCCATTTCAAACTTGGCTTTTTTTTTCTCAACTTTTTTAATTTTTTTCTCAAGTATTTTCAACTTTTTTCCCAAGTATTTTCAACTTTTTTCAACTTTTTTTCTCATATATTTTTATAATTTTTTCTCAAGTATTTTCAACTTTTTTTCTCAACTTTTTTTTCTCAACTTTTTTCTCAACTTTTTTTCTCAACTTTATTTTTTTCAATTTTATTTATTTCAATTGGGAACTCAACCCCACCTGAAAGAGACAAAGGGAGAAAGGAGAGAAGGACAGAAACACTGAAATACACACATACATATTTATTTCCTAAAAAAACAATTCTAAATGAAAACTTAATTTGGTAAAATATATGTACACAGCCATTGGTGAAGATATTGGGTGTTCCTCTGGGCACACATGAACTTCCCGGTGTTGTGGTAGGGACAGTGGTCCAGGGTAGGCTCGAATTTGTCTGTCGACCAATGGCTTGAATCATAGAAGGCCACATCGTAGATATCCACTTGGTACGACAATCCCATTTCCAGCAATTTTTCTTTGAGGAAATCGTATTTTTGGTTCCCTCTCACATAAATTCGATTAGCCTGGTAGAATAGGTGTCTCAGTAGGATGTCATCCATGTCTTCATAAGCTATGTAGCCGGTGTCGTATGGAATGCCATGCATCGATTTTTCCAAATATCTTACGGTGCGGCGGTGTTGAGCATCCAGGTTGGTATACGGCACAGGTGTCTTGAACAAAAAGTTGTGTCGCTGACTGCCGACGATCATGGAACCTCCTTTGGATAGAAGATGTCATTGACTTGGAAGGCTTGAATGTCAACGAATGCGATACGCATGATGGCTGGATGATGAATAAACGCCGCCGCCGCGCCGTAGCGATCTATGTCAGGCTTCTCATCGTTTCGGAGAGGGGATGATATTCCATCATGCAATCGTGAATGATGATGCAATACACACGAGTCCGATCGGGGAATCCCGCGCTCGATTCGATATCCAATCGTACGTCAACCGTACCGGATTTCATAGTTTCTTCCTGTTTTGAACAATCAATGACGAATAAGGCGCGATATTTGAAACCGAGGTAATCCAAAAGAGCGGACTTTTTCATGGAATTCGTATAGCTGCCGAGAAATTCCGTATAGTTGAAATGCGCTCCGGTATAGTGATTATTAGCGGAATTCAAGTGTAGACGTTCGTTGGGCCAATATTCACCGTTCAAAGACAAACGTATATTTTGAATGTTGACATGTTGGAAGGTGGTAGGATCGACGGAAACGTTATCTCGTACATTAGTTTGGAAACACACGATGACATAGTGTGGCCTTTCAACACTGGTACTCGTCTTAACCGACCATATTTCACGTTGAGCATTTTGCGTTATCGAAGGCAATTCGTTCAATTCCCATTTTCGGAACGGTTTCACTATCGGTCTGTCTGTCTGTATAGACCTCATCAATTTTCCATTTATTTCCGCATTAGGAAAAATGTGTTTGACTTTCAATTCAATACTATCAATTACAATTCGAGCCGTAGTCGTTCCCACCGCATTATTACCTGCCTCACATATAATGACACAATCATTATCATTTCGGGCTCTGACAAATCGTAAAGATTGACGTCCACGTAATCAGCGGATAATCGTTGAAAACATTGAGAATATGACGGAGCGGTACGAGAAGACTGAAAGAATTGTCATCTTCATTCAAAAGGCAAATTGGGGTAATTCCAACCGCCTATAGCCAAATGCTGAGAATCCGTAGGTTCGTAAGATAATAGACCTCTAATGGTACTCACAATTCCCGGATCTCGAACCGATTCAATTTCCCGAGCACTCTCGCTATAAGTGCAAGAATCGAAAAGGAAAGCACCCACATTAGGGGCCAATGTAACGTTACCTCCCCCATTATTTAATTCAAGTCTACCTTTAATCAGTAGCAGAGATGAACTCATGGCAAAAACGAGTCCACCTGATTGATGCAAAATTCCACGATATCGTTGCAATTGAATGCCTTCACGAACGGAGTATAAGTTCTGTATTCGGCTTTACGAATGGACTCGTCAAATTTCGGAGACCGATACAAATCGAACATGGGCGCTGAGATGGAAGCATCATCGTTGTCTCTTCTTCTTTTGAAGTTCATTCTGATGAATCAATTTTAAATCGATGGAACGGAGAAAGGATTTATTCGAAGAGGTTAACTGCTGCTGCTGCTGCTGATGCACGACCCGCTCGCTTGAAGGTTTCTGCAATAATGACGTCGTGACGTCACTCGCACCCCTTTTATTACTACCGCTGCCTCTGCTGCTGCCACTGTCTATTATTAATCCCATTTGGTTCTCGCGACTCTGAGTTCCAAAACCAAAGTACTTTTTTCCCCTTGAAAATCCACAGGCCTACCGTCTTGATCGACCACCAACACCGTAATGTTGTGGATTTCACGTTGCGGTATTACAGGTAGATAGAGTAAATTCGAAGGTTTTTCGTCTATCGCGTAACCAGGGTCGGAAGCTATGGGGAATTCATAGATCGTGTGCGCAGGCGTGTCACCATCGAAGGCTCCCGAAGTAACACTGCACTCGAACCGTAATGTCGACACCTTTATAATGTTTACAGGTAGATCGGAATAATGCATTTCGTTCGGTTGAAGCACCCTCGGAGAAAATCCCAATGTAACGCCTATGCTATCCGTCTCCACGAATGAAATGGCAAAGTATTTACTGAAAATCTCACACTTTAACGTATTATTGTTGGGTTTGAGAGAGAAGGCGGTTTCGCGGTCTTCCGCAGGTAGCGCCATCTTTTCTGTATGAACGCGTCGATATCGGCAATTTCATAACACCCTTGCGGAAATTCAATGGTACGCAACACGTTGGATCTATCGTAATAGCGGAATTTCCGACCCTTTTCAATGTTCGGTATGGTATTGTACGAGTGAAAAGATCGAAGCGACAACTCATATTCTTTTTTCGCATTCAATTCGATAGGGGTGCGAGGACAAAAGGAGAACACGTGATTGTGACTGTTAACTCTCAGCAACAGCGACATGATGACGAATGACACCACCGCTGCTGTGACAGCATTTAAATACACACACTTTCAATCATACATTATTTATTCAGACATTAGAAATTTCAAACACAGATGACCACAATTTATTTCATCATAAGTCTGATATTGACGGTTGTTGTAGAAAATCCTGACTTTGCCGCTGCTACCGCCATTCAAATATCTGACCAATTCCAGCATCGGTTTCAAATTCCCAAACGAATCGAAATACTCTACTGTATCGTTGGTTTTTCTATAAGCTACCCAATGAGTACCGCTGTTTCGTGACAGGTCCATGTTGACGATGGCACATTCGTTCTTTCGAGGACCGCTAGATGGCAGGGTGTCGCGCATGAACACTCCTCGAAAGTGCGGGATTTTCAATTGTTTGGCATATCGCACGATATCGATGTCGTACAGCGCTCTATCGGGTAGCTTTATTGGGAGTTTTTTGATTTCTTCAAGAAGAGTCCATAGCCACCCTTGACATTCTTTCTCACGTACAACCCCTTGCCTATGGATTCCATGGCCTTGTGATGACGTTTATCCTCTTCCATTTTCTTCTGGGCATTCTTAGCATCCACGACCGTTTTGGCAATGGCTGATGCTCCACCGCTCAGTGCTCCCAAAGCACTAAGACCGGCGAATATCGGTATCAGTGGTAGGACACCACCTGACTTTGCTTCGAAAGGTATTATGCGGGGTACTTTGACTCGTCGTTTCCCACCCAATTTCTTGATGGCCACTCGAGCCGCTTTCAGAGCATTAGATGCAGACCGTTTCAATGTGGGAGACGGTTTCAGGGACTTGGCGATTTTTTCGATAACATGTCGTTTGAATGAGGCCTTACTGCGCATGCCCATACCGAGATTTCTCTTAGCTTTCATGGCTCCGGTGACGAGGAGGGCGTTCGCACGTTCTCCAAAACCCGAATCTTTGGCTTTGACTCGTTCCCAAGCTCTATCTTCGAGCACTTTATCCGCCTTGTGTCTATCTTCAAGCAATTTGCTCTGCGAATAAGCAATGTCGTGATGTTTGCAAGCAACGTCCAATGGATTGATACCGGAATCACCTCGTGCTAACCGTTCTTGTAGCCTTGTTCCAGCTGTAATAATAATTAAATGCATTCGAGAGCACCGAAATAAAAAAATTGTATTCGATGGCACCGAAATACTATAGGTATATGGAACTTACGTCCACAATACCGATAGCCGCCCAGGAGATGAGCTTCGAACGGGAGCTTGTTTATCAGACTGTTGAGCACACCTTCACCCTCGTACACCAACATGAAGACTACGTCACGGCGATGACATCACTAGTTATATAGATTTCAGCTGAGGTTCGATGGGGTGGCGGTCTATACTCATATTTGAGATTGAGGATGGTTGAAGGGGTGTGTATGGGTGTTTATGGGTGTTTATGGGTGTTTAGTATAGATTTCAGCTGAGGTTCGATGGGGTGGGGTCTATACTCATTTTGAGTGTTGAGGGGGGGTGTTTAGGGGTGTTTAGGGGTGTTAGGGTGTTTAGGGGTGTTTAGGGTGTTTAGGGGTGTTTAGGGGTGTTAGGGGTGTTTAGGGGTGTTTATGGGTGTTTATGGGTGTTCAGGGGTGTTCAGGGGTGTTTAGGGGTGTTGGAGATTAGAAGAGGTTCCTATAAACATGATTGATGCGGTAGCGAGTGTCAGTTGCAGTTCAGACGTCGAAGAGTAAACATGTCCCTGCTACCTGATCCCAACTGTTATGGCATTACTTTGAACGGATTCCAATATTATATCGGTGGAGAACCTATAAACATTGAAGGCAGTACATTGAAGCTGGGAAGTGATTCCTTTGAAATAACTGACGGGTTGAAAGAACTCCTAACCAAAAACCAACCAATAAATTTTACAGATAAAGATATTTTCAATTATAAGACCATTCTGGTGCTAACCAATGCACACAAGAGAACTGATGGAAAAATTAACACAAACCGATCATGGAAATATAGAAATATAATATCCAAGATATTCCCACAGAAAATAAAATTGGGATCAAATAAGGGTAAAGGACTGAAAAGGCTAGTCACCCAAGAGAAGATATATAACGACCACCCTGTAGATTGCGATCAGAACATGGAGATCGTTCAGCAAGAGCACACGCTTCCCATCGAGAACTTTGACGTTTACGATGTGGGGCATAGAGGCGGCGGTGGTGATGGAGGGAAGTAAACATGGCAGCCTATTACCAAATTCCTTCCGAGCTGTTATCTGTGGTCCTAGCGGATCAGGAAAAACGAACCTTGTGATGTCGTTATTGGCGAATGACAACGGCCCCAAATTCGCAAATATCTACGTCTATTCGAAATCCTTGTACCAGCCCAAGTATCAATTCCTAGAAGAAGCGCTGAGCGGTGTAGAAGATGTGGGCTATTTCCCATACAGAGACAACGATGAAATCATCTCTATGGAAGATGCTCGATCCCACTCTATATTCATCTTTGACGATGTGGCCTGTGATGGACAGCAGAAAATTCGCGAATATTTCTCAATGTGCAGGCACAAACACATCGATGCCATCTATCTCTGTCAGACTTATTCGAAAGTACCCAAACAGCTGATACGTGACAATTGCAATATGATTGCGCTCTTCAAACAGGACGAAATCAACTTGCGACACGTTTTCGATGAGCACGTTTCCCCCGACATGACTTTCGAACAATTCAAAAAGCTGTGTTCCGAATGTTGGTCTCAAAGCCAATACGATGCCCTCGTCATAGTCAAGGACTTTGACTTGAACAATGGCAGGTACCGCAAAAACTTTGACATGTATATAAAAGTATAGTTGCGTGACGCTTCACGTCATTCAACGTCGAGATGTCGGACGAGAAGGTCGTTAAAGCCATGCGCGACAAAAAATTGTCGGAAATTCGACGAAGCATAAGGAAAAGGTACCTAACCCTGAAACTTGGAAAACACGAACGAGACGATACGCTGACTAAACTTTTCAAACCGATATCTCAACCACTACAACAAATTGCCAAGTCTTCGAAAACCCTAAATAAATCCATTTTCAAAGTCAAGAAGGAGGAGCAACCTGAAGTTAAAGATGAACATGAGTCAGAAGGAGAAGATGAAGAAGAAGAAGAGAATTCTCAAAGCGAGAGAAGCAGTGACGATGAATATTATTCTGACGATGACAGCATGTTGCCACGGAATTTTTCCGCAGCTGTAATGAACGAACATCTTAATCGATATCCCATCATGTCACGTGAATACATCGCTCAACATTGGAAAAATGACAAACGTATAGATAAGGTATATGGACCTGTGTATGACGTCAGCTCTCCCGGTTGGTTTTTGGGATCCAAGTCAATACGCTTTGAAGAAGGATACATCGAAACGGGACTTCAAAAATTTGAATCAACTCCCGGACTATATCAACTGATATTTTACACCAGGCCCCGGAACTATAGCGAAGATGACTTGAACGACTACCGAGACATATTGGAGTTGACTGGATGTCATAGAAATGTGAACGGTCGTTTGAAAGGCACTCAACGCTGGAAATATAAACATGTTATGAAATATTTAATGAGGAGAGAACGCGTCGGTCAGGGTATAAACACCGATAAATTGATATACAATGACAACCCAACGGATTATATCTATTGGGACGATCCCAACGAATTGGTGGATCGTTTGAGACTTTTGGTAGCCAATCAGATAGCTGGAAATAATTATTCACATCGAAACGAAATCGTAGCCATCATCAATGAACTCCGTGAAGCCGGTTATATAGAGTAATGACATGCGCATTAGACTCATTCGCATCATGAGTGTCGACAAATTCGGTCATCGTTCTGGTGGTGGTAGTGGGGGGGAACGTAAGAGGGAACTACCGATGTTGTCTCGTACCCCCTCTCTACCGCACACCCCTGAAGGCGATATCGACATGGATAACTTGAAAATATGTAATTTGAAAGATCCTACGTTTGATAGTGATGCGGCTACCAAAAAATACGTGGACACCACTGGGTCTGAATTAAAGTCTCAACTGCAACGCGACTTTGCCACATCGGCTGAAACTTCGCTAAAATCCATGAATGATGTCATTCTTCAAAAAAGAAACACTTCTAAACACTATAAAGAAATCTCGACTCGCGTATCTGTACAAGACACGGCAACATCGGATACCATAAAGAAAATGGCTGCCGATATGAAAATCGATTCGGATCGAATGAATCTTTTGGAGGGTAAAATTACGGAATTGTCCAAGCATCTGTTTGAAATCAAAGAAAGAATAAATACAATGTATTCGTACGATATCGAACATTCTCGTTGAAGATGTCGAAAGCTCAAGTTGTTGCAGAACTCCATAAACCGGCTAGAAAAAATTATCTTCGACGACCTACGGTAATTAAAGGTTTGGACGATCTATGGCAAATGGATTTGGCCGAAATGAGAATGTTTTCTTCAGATAATGGGGGTTTTAAAATGATTATGGTCGTCATCGACTGTTTTTCCAAATTTTTGTGGACTCGTCCGCTTAAATCCAAAACGGGGGAGGAAATCACCAAAACTTTCAATGATATATTGAATCATACGAAACGGTGTCCGAAAAATCTACAAACCGATCAAGGTACGGAATTTTTCAATGTTAAATTTCAAAGTTTATTGGAAAAACGCGAAATCAATCACTACAATACGTTTACGGTGATGAAAGCGGCCATAGCTGAGCGTGTAATCAGAACGTTAAAGTCCCAATTGTACAAATACTTTAGTTTGAACGGTACATACAAATGGATAGACATACTGCCGGAAATCACGAAAAATTACAATGACACCGAACATACAAAAATTAAATTCAAACCGAATGAGGTGAACAAACAGAACGAAAGCCGTATTCTACATCGAATTTATCGAGCGAATCGTTGGGGAAAATGCGTTGAACCGCGAAAATTCAAAGTGGGGGACATTGTTCGCATTTCCAAGACAAAGCATATTTTTCAAAAGGTTATACGCCCAATTGGACAACGGAATTATTCAAAATAGCTCGTGTTCAAATAGGTTATCCAAATACGTATATGCTCGAAGATATATACGGTACACCCATAAGGGGCTTTTACGAACAAGAATTGCAAAAAACCGCGAATCCCGATATCTATCTCGTGGAAAAAGTATTGAAAAGACAAGGAAAGAAGATGTACATTAAATGGCTCGGTTTCGATAACACGCACAACAGCTGGATAGAGGATGATGCAATAGTTTAGCATCGGCGACGGCGGCTACAAGCTATGACATGTCTGGTGTGGGTGTTGGTGGTGGTGGAAACCTTATTTATTCATTTCACGGCAACGAGACGGCGTCAGTCATCAGTCGTCATCGTCTTCACCATGAGTCAAGACAGTGGTTATTGTTCGAGCGATTTGTCAACCATAACGTTCGCCAGCCCCGTTTCACCGATATCACCGCTATCACCTGAAAATTACAATCAGCAGATAGATGACATGTGCGACGGTTTCGAAATGGCAGCAAAATTGGAGGACCACTTCCTATTGGAAACCTCCTTTCCCATGACTGGCTATGAGCTGAGAATTGGATTGTCACCTGCAAGAACCTTTGGCGTAGCCATATTTCTATGTCCGTTGTACCAGTTCAAGAAAATATCGTTCAGCACCTACGAATGGGACCTGTTCACCGAACGATTGGCAACCCTTAGGGATGACTTCTTTTGGAGCCCGCTTCCCCTATATCCTCCCGATCTAAACGATGATGTGGAATACTTGTGTGGAGACTATTGCAAAGTTACGCAATCGGTTTGGGAAGATTGCAAATATGTTCAAGTTGAAAAACATGGAGTGAACTTCCTCCTCAACCAGGACGAAGTCGAACAGCTGATACGAGTCCACCGAAGCTTGGTGTTTGATCAGTGACCATGTTGGAGAATATAAACTTTTGTGTTAATTATAAAAATATAATTGAGGTTATAAATACATTTTTCATCAATCAACCGCAAGTATGTTTCGGGAGATTGGAACTTTTCCAAAAACTATGTGAACTTTCAACAGAAGATATGATGACTAATGCATTGAAAGAATTCCTTTTCTATTATCGAATGAAAGTTGTGAATGATTTATGTCTTCAATAAATGTATGTGTGTATTTCAGTGTTTCTGTCCAACTCTCCTTTCCCCAAATGAAAAAATAAAATAAAATAAAGTTGAGAAAAATACTTGAGAAAAAAAATGAAAATACTTGAGAAAAATAATTGAGAAAAAAACTGAAAGAATAATCAAAGTGACAACAGTCGTTTCTCATTCAATAATCAAAGTGGCTGTGACGTCACGACTTGGTCTGTCACATTTTCATAGATGGCAGCACTGTCACATATAATTCAAAAACTGTCATAGGTGTCAGAACTGTCAAATGTCATCCTAGATGACAGCACTGGCACAAAACGTTACATGTCACAGACTGTGACGTTACATGTCAGCTGTCAATAGTCTGTGACAGTTGGGTGTTTGAACATAGCTGTTCCGTCATTCGAAGTTTGACTCTTGTTCGATATGGATGTGTATGAAGACAGATTAGCGACATTTTGAAATTGGCATCACCCATATCCCAAAGAAAGATTGGCCAGAGCTGGATTCATTTATACCCAGAGAGAAGACATCGTTGTGTGTCTGAAATGTCGAGTTGAAGGATTCAGATGGCAGTTGGAAGATGATGCTCAACTTGATCACTTCAGTTGGAGTCCACATTGTGAGTTTTTCACAGAAGAAGAAGCTGATACTCTGAGGAGACGAATGCAGCTCGTAGATTGTCTTTTACCCAGAGACGAGGTAACAACGAGCACACCTACCAACAGCAGCAGCGTCCACGAAGATACATCACCATCCTCCTCATCGATGACATGCAAAGTTTGTTTGGAAAAGGATATGAACGTGGTTTTCATGCCGTGCAAACACTTGGTCTGCTGTTCGGAATGCTCAATGAAATTGGACAATTGTGCTGTGTGCAGAACCCCAATTCAATACTATTTGAAAGTGTTTGTATCTTAGAGAGATGATTCAATATATAGAATGTGAAAATCAACTTGTGTATTTTGTCTCATACCACATACCTTTGAGGTTATGTTTGGAAAAGTAAGGTTAGAATTCCCACCTCATGTGAAATTTGAGGTTATATTTCTCTAAAAGTGAGGTTATGTCACTCACACAAAGAACGCTGATGTTCGAGCGTGAGACTGAATGACGTCATCGTTTCTTCGACTTGTTCAGACAGGTTTAGACAAGTTTAAACTTGTCTGAACTTGTCTGGACTGGTCCCTCTATTCAGGAAACCATTGAATGAAGTGATGACACAGAGCTGCCATCATTTTATTCAAAGTTTTTCTGTATAATAAATAAAAATCAAAGTCTTTATACACTCATTTTATTGATACATATATTTTGAGTATAAACAATAGGTTATCTGTATGGATATAATAATATGTTGGCTGATATATTCGATATATACAATGGCTATGTGAGAGAGAGTGATGGAGAAAAAAGCATTCATTTTTCGGTTATCACGCTAACACAATAAATGGAAATTTTGGAGAAAGATTATTAAATACAAGTTGGTTGGGGTGTAGGTTGGCTATTCATTCATGATGCTATAATGACCCCAAGCAAGTGTATCGTTCGATCCGGGGATGAGTGTTCTTTTATCTCGAATGGACTTACGATTTTGTTTTGTTCAACACTAAAAACATTATGGGCATATGAACGGATGCATCGTTGACTAGTCGATTTTTCCCTCTGATCCCTAAGACAATCGACATACTCTTCGTAGGAAATTTTATTTTCCACCACATTATATCGGACTCCTTTGGATTTTTTAACACATTTTCCACCCTGAATTTTATAAGTGTATAATTTTGAACGAAGTCCGACGAAATCTTTCATGATGCACGCGTTCGCTTCATCTTTCATCAAACCTGGAATTTTCTTGTTTACCTGCGGAATACCGTACGAGTTTTCGCATGGGTAGTCGCTCGTATCCAATTTTTCCAAGTTCTCCCCGATTAAATCTCTATACACATCATCGCATTTAATTTCGTATATGAGAGAATCCGTATCCGTGTACATCAACTTACACTGATTGGTCTCGAATTTTTTCAACATGAATTTATAGTGGAAATCGTAAACACAAATTTTTGATATATCTAAAATAGCCATACCGATATAGAGGGGTTTATTGAATAGCAGTTCAGACTTGTTCATTTCGATAGCCATCAAGTTTTCATCGAAGATGGTTCGGTTGTGAAATTTCGGGTTACTTATTAGATTTTTCGCCCCATACCTACCCTCCCATTTATTGACCATTTTCACCACTCTGTGCTTCCTAATATTTTCCATGAAAATACTGTTTATAGCCAATTTATAGTTTTTTTCCGAAAGTGGTTTAGCTTGGGCGCGTAATTTTGTTTTAATTCAATTAGGGTTGCAGCCATGCGATTGTTCAAACTGCAACACTCTGTGAACTTTTCTGAGAATAAGACCGTTTTCCAAAGCTTGTTTTAATATTCGATAATGTACGACATAGTTTTCTTTGTTGTACAGGGTGGTCAATAATTTTGGTGATTTTGAACCTGGAGGAGTTCGATGTTCTGCACAAAGTGGAAAATTTTTGTGTTCATCGTGTATTTCTTCAGGGTATTCCAAATCGACTTCGAGGATATAGCCTGTATCAGAAGTATCCGACACCTCCAGAACGTTCAAATTATCGAAATCTTCGACCCATTTGAACCCTCCAGAGGGTAAATACTCCCTCATAGCCCATCCATAGAGGTTGTTTACGTCCAAGTATAATAAATATTTGGAGGGTTGTTGAGGATCATACCTCTCCCCCATATATTCATTATTCGCTTGAGAGAATCGGTTACAACACTGACTTATACCGCCCCGAATCCCTTTTTCCACAAACAAAAGCATGTCGACATCTTTGATAATCTCCAGCTTACACTTTGTGTACTTTAACATGCATGACCACGAATAGCCAGGCATGGTATAGTACCAAGCGGGGTCGAGTCCATAAGTATCGTGACCTAATTGGCGGAAATTTTCAAAGACGTCACATAGCAATAAAATATCGGTTTTCATGTATAAGTCAGAGTAGTCGCCCAGTGTTGCCAAATCGAACGATTGCCACACCTTCTGGGCATGTTGGTATTCATGTTCGGAGATATCGCAATCGTTCAGTTGATTGTGAAATTTATTGATATCTGGCAACGCTGTAATCTCGAGTTTCTCCATGGAATCCACAAAGTCGTAGGGGAATACCCCTTCGCGCGTGATTAGTGAAAATTGTTCATCGTTTAAATTCTGAAATTCACGCTTTGTATTACAGAGATCTTCCACTCTGAGCGTGCGCACCAACTCATCCAGGCTTGCGCTCATGAATCGAAAAGAATTAATGAAACGGAATTTAATGTCTGTCTGTTCGTCGTATTGTGTGAAAGATATATATTTCTCTTTGTTTATTGGAAGAAGACTCACCCTGCCTCGTCTCGCGATATCTCGAATAATGGAATGGCTATCATAGCCGCTAAGATTATGGAAAACAATGGGGAGCACAAAGGATTTTTTATAGTTGAGATTGCATGGGTTTTGATGTGCCCATCCTCTAAATGCACCTGTGAAATGATTATGGTCGGCTACAATCATTTGATCTTTTTGGAAAGTTGAATCCGCTGCCGTTCTTATGGGATTGACAGACATGGGGAAGATTTTTAAAATTTTTTCCTCAACGAATTGGGCTATGGCTTTCAATTGTTCCGCGAACCATTCCATCGAATCCAAACCTCGATGGCTATCGTAATATGACAAAGTGTCATCATAATTACATTTGAAATATAAGCCTGCGCTATAGGGAGTATGTTTTTGGTATTTCGCCGTTTTGGACTTGGTTTCATCATCAGTGAACGGTTCCAAAATCGATTCGAAATCCGCATATATCACAAATGGAACCATTTCTTTGTGTACAAAGTCCTTGAACTCGACATGGTCATATTTTGGGAAGGAAATTTTGTAGTGATTAGCTCTTTCACAATCAACAGTATGATTGTCTAATTTCTCCTGACTCCAAAAATAATTTAAACATCTATCGCAAATGAATTTTTTATGACCATTCTTACTTATTTGTGAGCTAACCAATCGGGAAAGATCTTTAATCCAGCAATAATGGAATTCAAGGTCTGTCTGTTCGTCGTCTTCGTCAATTTCCGGCGGTGCCTCGTAATCATTTAATTTTACAGAGTTTTATTTTGAATCATGAGTAGGTTAACATGTCGAGCCAATTTTCTTTTGTAAGTCTCGTCGGTACAGTTGTGAAAAATGTATGTGCGTCGTCATCGTTTTTCGCTGATGATTTAACCAATTCCAAAATATATACGTTCACCGAAATGCTGTTAAGTTTTTCGAATTTTGATATTTGGCCGAGAGTTATGGGAAATTCCAACCCCTCCATATTCAGAACGGTTGACCAATGAGGGTATTTTGATGTACGCTGTGCATGTTTTCAACGGGATACAGAGCTGACGACTGCCCATCCAGAAACAATTGTTGTCGTCGGTATTTCGCACGTTAATACAGGCACGTTTCTCATTATAGCTTGTGGAAGTTCGATGAAAGATGAACCCCCTTTGCCCAAACCTGATTGATTGATATTAACTTCCAGATTTATGATTTTTTGTAATGCCCACCCGCTTTCTTTCCCACAAAATTCTTCCAATTTATGCCCCAATTTATCTACAACAAATTCCTGGAACCACCCCTGTAAATCTGTTCCCCTATCAATCACTTCGTTTTTAGTATTGAGATATTTCAGATCGAGTTTCTCCTCATCCAAGCCCATTTTGACGAATTCCCCGCAAAAACAAGTATTAACCTTCAGCATGGGGAATGTTTTCAACATGTTATTGATTCTACGTTTGAAAAGGCTGAAGGCGTCTTTGAAAAATTGAATGGTATCTTTATGTGTCAAATTTATGATTACCCCTGTACGAACTCGTCCCCGGAACGTCGACTTTGAATCTTCCCAAACAACTCGGCTTTTTAGATTTTTTCTGGCGGCCAACCCCTGACCCTCCACCCCTAAATGTTTAATGAAATTACGACATGTTTTCAAATGGCCCAAATTTGTTTCCAATTTTCTCAATATTCCGATGGAACTGTTGGCAGAAATTTTGATACCCTTTGTACAAAGCCTAATACTATAAGTTAAATGTTTTAGCCATGATTCGCGTTCCATTGGACTGGATTTTTGTTTGGGAAGTTTTTGAGCCTCCCTGTGTTTAATAATCATATCATCGCTGAGAGCGGCAATTTGTTCAGAATTCATGGTTATTTAAAAAAAACGAGAAGAATGAATGCTTTTTCACAAACAAAATACAGATATAGTTTTTTATCTCTCTCTCACCTTGATTCAATGGGGAATCGAATACAGCCCTCCCAGTTGTCGTCGTCGTCGTGGTGGATGGGGCCTTAGTTTTTGTTGATGCTGATGATGAATGGTCTAGTTTTTGATGAATTCAAAGACTGGTATCTTCGTTGTGGATGGTTTTATGATGATTGAATATTCTCGAGGTTTGAACTCGTCAATTTTCGGTTGTAACACCTCGAATACCTTCCTTGGTAGGAAGACTGATTTGGTTTCCAAATCGGCTACTATTGTGTCCCCGTACTTCGTTTTGACTGCTCTCAATTCCTCAATTAGCATAGGCTTGTTTAGCGGCAATGTTGATAGAGCTACGGTTTCCCTGTAGCTACTGCTCGCAACAGCGTTTATTTCTGCAAGATTCATCTATAATAAATAAACAATCTCTTAAAATGTTTTGCAGAAAAAACAATCCCTCCCCGTAAACAAATAGAAAAACCCCCCCACCCTCGATATATGAAGTAAAAAAAACTCAAAGTACCCTTTTGGCATACAAGAAAAAAGTTGAGAAAAAAAGTAAAACAATAAAATAAAAACTTACGTTTTTTTAGATGTTTGGTAGATGCACAAAACACACACAAACTCGGAGAGCGGGAAAACTGAATAGAACGATGTTTACAGTTCAGAGGACAGATGAAGAATGAAGCTGACGGTGGGGATCGGTCACCCACATCAATTTCCTACTGCGCAATTCGAAAACTGCCAACTCGACAAAATTCTCAGAACTGGATGATGCAATCATTTGACCTTGAATATCCCACACACACACGTCCCGCTTCCATGTCGCCGACAGTGCCTCAGCCAGCTTAGATACAAATACAAATAGTAATCGTTAGACTTATCCCACGGTTCGAGCGTGCAGCTGCATACTCTCTTATCTTGTTAACTCTTCCACAAAGGATGCCGCCGATATCTTATCTCAGTTAATGTAAACAAAGGATGCCGCCGATATCCGGTCGCTTAAATAAACAACTGATAAGAGGAAAGTGCTGACGTAGATAATATTCCTGCAAAGACTTGTCGGTTGAGTCATGGCCGCATCATCACTGCTGACTCCCCCACTTTCCAAAATGGCCGCCGCCATTCACTGATCACGTGACACTTCTGTCTTTCTCCCAACCAATGCCGTTGACGGATATTGGTTGACACCCCCATTTCAATATGCTGCTCGGCTATTGGATAGCGGCCGGCGGCTATCACCACCCGACCTATCACAGCTCTCCCCACCTCCCACTCTCAATCACACACTCCCATACACAACATGGCTGCCACCATTCCGACCAATCACAGGCCACTCATCCCCACCTTTTTCCCTACCCACATACAACCACCACCCCCCACCCCTCTCATGAAACCGCCATTTTGTGGTGGTGCGGTACCATGTGGCGGGTGTAACCGATGAGCGGAGAGGTGGGCTCAGACTGACATAGCCCTACTACTAGTATTTGATGCTTGAACTTTGTAACATTTGAGGCTACCGTCAGCCGCCCTGTGTATAATCATGATTTACTGGTTAAAATACAATTATATTGGATCTGTTTTAGAAATTGAGTGTCTTGTTTTACTAGTTATAACCTTGGTAAAACTATTCATCCGCAGCCAACGCTCAGGTTCGAAACCCAGTCAAGGGCAAGTAAAATATGCCTTTCTGGCCCCGTTATGCTTTTTCAATAATATAATGACCCTTGGAGTGTGTTCATTTCTTTACTGAGGCTGTCCGGAGTAAAGTGGCATTCCTACAATAACAGACGGTAGCGCCCGAGGCGATTGTATAAAAACGCGCCAAGATCATATTGAAGATGGAAAAGACCCTTACAAAATGGGTAGGAAGAAGTCTATCCCATTCTAGACCAGGAGGCATCCACAATAGCAAGGTCATTGGTGTACAACATATTCTCGAAATTCGGTGTACCAGTGGAGTTACATTGCGAACAAAGAAGGAATTTTGAGTTGATGTTATTCAAGAAAGTTTGTGAGCTGATGGGTATCAGCAAGACCCGAACTACTACGCTCCACCCCCAGTAGCATGGTTGCAAGATTCAATCGAACTATGGATGAACATCTTCATTTCCCTATTAATATAACTAATCTTATGGGTTGTCCTTGTTCTTGCCTGACAAGTAAAGTGATATTTTGACATTAGTTAAGGAGAATCTATTATACGCCTACCTTGCAGGCAAGCACTGAAGACGAACGTATGGGTCGAAAGCACTTTGCGAATAATCAACAATATTAAATTTTCACAAAATACAAACAAGACTTTTGGTAAAAAAAAACAAGAATGTTCAAATTACTTCTCGTGAACATCGCGTAGGTACTGTTTTCTGATTGATTGCTAAGTAGAATTATCCATTCACCAGCCAATCAGAAAATAGTAGTCAAATCTGTTCATAGGCAGCTTTGTAATGCACAACAGGCGCGTGCAAGAATCTTGGAAATATTAACCAGCAACATGATATAATGAATGACGGATGACTAGTTCACAATGATGGCCAGTATTATTTTGAAAACAATAAACAATACTGTGTCCTTTGTGTTTTACAAGTGATTTTTTATCATTTTGATTCGATAAGTGCCTCAAAGCTGTATTGACATCTACTAGTTCTGACTTTATCTACTAGATTGAATATAACGAGGTTCGATTGTTTTCATCACTTGGAAATTAAATATCTATCGCATACAACCGGAAATGAAAAATGTTTGACTCTTTTTGTTTATTTACCACACAATCAATTCAACATTCCACATTATTCAAATGTTTATTTCATCCGGCAATTGCGTTTACCTAGAGCCGTGACCAGGACAGATGAGGTTGAGCGAGCGGCGCTTCCCAAAATTTTGTCGAACTTGACAAAGAACAAAATATGTATGTATCTATAATTTGCGGAGTGAAGGCAGAAAATTTCGTGCAACATCCATAGGTCACCAACAAATGTCGTTGAAATTGAAGAGGTACGAGACGAGGGTTTGCAAATTATCGGCAGATATTTTGACGGATATATCTGCAAATAAATCGTCGTGTATGTCAAACGACAAAAACTATCGCATCAAATTATTGCCGTGGATTTATCGTACAACTTTATTAGTTTCTACAGTTCCCTAACTAACCTTTTATCTGTACAATTTTGGAGATCAATGATAAATTGCTCAGATCGGTCGATAAATTGTTCCGTGCAGGTATATTCACCTATTGCTGCGTAGTCGATTGCAAAAGAGTACCAAAAATAGAACCTGTACTTTTATACATTTCCAATGGCTCACATAAGCTGCAGCGAGATAAGTGTTCTTTTATTAACCGACGAAACCAAAAGAAGGAGGTTCTCTAGTCGACCCGTATATTTTTTTTCCATCATTTTTTATGTATGATCACGCATAACTTTTTACTGAGGCGTCCGATTCCGATAATTCTTTACTTGAAGGTGGTCCCATTTGAATTTAAAGATGAAATCCACCCTAACGGTAGCAAAATGAAGGATATTGATCACTCACCCTCTGAATTCTGGTCCGTTAACCGACTCTATCAGGCATAACTTTGAACTGTGTTCTTCGATTTGGATGATTCTTTTTTTAATAGATAGGGTATACCTATATCTAGATTTCGAATCGAATTATATACCCTTACCTACGGGTAGCAAAATAGGGGATAATTGATTTTTCACTTATGAACGTTGGCACACACATACGTAGTTGACAATGACAGATCGCTACTGACATTATTTCTGTTCCACATCCGTCAAAACCATCATATTCTATGAGAGGATGGAATGATAACAAAGTAACGAAATAAACTAACCAGGACAACAAAAATAATTTATATTACAACAAATGAGTAAAAGTAGATAATCATATTTATTTAACTGGTAATAGTTGAAGTAAGGTGGGTAAGTAAGTATTTTGGAAGTAATCAAAAAACAAGTAGGTAGTAATTAGGTATATTTTAAAGCCATAAAGAATTGAAAAATAAAAACTTTTTAACAAAAAAATTAAACCGACGAAATACGGAACTGAAAAGTAAAAAATAAAATAAACCTTCTTAGTCTCAGTAACTAAGCTCCTAAACTAACGTAAGTAACTAATTTTGAGTCGGCGCCAAACAAACAATCAACGAACATCATTAAATTACTTCAAAAAAATTATCAGAATGTCACCGCGCAACTCGATGCCATCATTTTACGCCTTACCTAATTCATTTGCTTGTTTGTTTGGCGCTGACTCAAAATTAGTTACTTACATTAGTTTAGGAGCTTAGTTACTGAGACTAAGGAGGTTTATTTATTTTTACTTTTCAGTTCCGTATTTCGTCGGTTTCAATTTTTTGTTAAACAGTTTTATCCACGATATTCTAATCTCTAATTCCGGGACGTGAGGTTTTCATTCGATAAATATTCCAGATGTTTTCCGTTGATCGCCTAGAAGTGGACAAAAGTATAACCAAACTCCGTGGGACGTGTAAGTATTATTTAGGGACCGTTAAATATTCTCTATCCTTGCAAAGGGTAAACGTGATATCCCATTGTTTACGCCTTACAGGAAGAACATGACGTAAAGAGACATGACATGTTCGTCAATGTATGCAAGAAGTGAATAAATAGTTTGCAAGTTAAACCAATTTATTTGTTTCTCATCCACAAAGAAAAGTTCAAATAGATAAAGTTCAAAACATATTTGGTCCTTCGAACGAGATATTACCAGTAAAGAATGGTGAAAACATCGAAATTTGGAAGAAAAATTACCATATTATCAAGCAAAAGGGATAGACGATAGCCATAACAGCGGCGCAGTGGATCATTGCAACTGGAGCAAGGGCAAATAACAGTGTTTATGTACAAGAAAGACTAGTGAGTTCCTTCCATGTTACCGTCCCAGATTCCAACCACTGTTTTATTTTGGAATTTCGTTTATGTAGTTGTTAACAAGGGTATTGCAAGTAGCTCTCGTTTCGTGATTCGAAATAAATTCCGTGTGATATTTATTTGATAATCTAATCTCTTTAGTTACCAAGATGGTGAAGAAATCAAAACGTTAAAATTCAAAAAAAACTTCACTAAAACAACGACAAGCAATGTTTAAAACTTATCTAGAGTCATTTACCTTTTTGATAAGTGATAAACCTCTTTATGAAATTCAGTATGAAAACGTTTTAGAATTACAGTTACGTTTAGAAAAAACAAGAAGTTTTGTTAACCGAATTCGAAGATGTACAATTCGCAATTAAAGCTTCTGAAAGCGATCCAAACGAACAATTGATTGAGAGGGAAAAGTTTCAAAAAAGGTTTTTTGTAACCTCTTTGGCTAGAGTTATATTTCAAAATATTATACTGCAAGAGACGCAAACAAATTAGCTAGCCAAAATATGCAGTCAGATAAACCAACCTCCTTCCACCAATTGAAAATATTAAATTACCACAAATACATCTCCCAAGGTTTTCCGGAGCGTACGAAAATTGGCTAGAGTTCCGAGATACGTTTGACTCGTTAATTAATTTAAATCCTGCAATTAGTCAAATACAAAAATTCCACTATTTACGGGCAGCATTGGAAGATGGTGCAGCGCAGGTTATTCGGTCTTTAGAATTTTCTGCTACAAATTATACAGTAGCTTGGGAAGCTTTGCTCAATCGTTATAATAATTATAGTTTGTTAGTGAATAATCATTTCAAGTCGATTTTTCTAATGCAACGATAAATCAAGAATCAGCTCATGATCTACGGAAAATTCTTGACACCGTTTCCAAACATTTGAAATCATTGGAAACTCTTGGACAACCAGTTGAACACTGGGATACCTACTTATTTATATATTGAGCAATAAATTGGATAAAATAACCACTTGAGAGTGGGAAGAATTCAAGGCTAACAATAATAGGGCAAACAAGTAACAACTCTCCACATTTGATGATTTCAAATTGTTTATAAAAAATAAAGCTGACCTACTAGAAACCTTGAAATCAACCAATGATGTGTAAGTATCGAAAGGCAAATCTTCTCAAGTTACCTATCAAACAAATCTCAGCATAGAAATAAACCAATGTGTGTTTCTGTAAAGATCAGCATCACTACATTCAAGCATGTTCTAAGTTTTTGAAGTTACCTGTTCAGGGCGTATCGAGCAAATTAAGCAATAAAACTCTGCATAAATTGTTTACGTGGAAACCATCTCAACAAATATTGTTTTCGGGTCATTGCAGAAAATGCAACGGTAAAATACAATACTCTTCTTCATATTGAAACCCAAAATACTCAAAAAACATGAAAATGTTGAACAAACTACCAAGGCAAATTATGCCAGTACATCTGACAGTGAAATAGTCAACTATTCAAGTGTTGATCAGTTAAAACAAATTCAAACATTCTACTATCAACCGCATTGGTGCAAGTGAGAGATAAGGCAGGAGGTTTACATACTTGTAGGGTCCTGCTGGACTCCCATCACAAAGTCATTTCATAACCAACGAATTGTGCCAAACATTAAATTTACCTAAGACTAAAATTCACATATCGGTAGTAGGGATTAATCAAGTGACGACTGATATAAATCAATAATATAGTAAACATAGAATCACTTCATAATGCATTCAGCAACAATGTTACCTGTTTAATTTTACCAAAAATCAATGAAAGTTTACCAAATCACCCTGTAGATATATCGATGTTGAACATTCCTCAGCATCTCAAATTGGCTATCCAGGTTTTAATGAATGTGGCAAGATTGATATACTTCTAGGTGCAGGAATTTTCTATGACTTGCTGTCATAGGTAAAATTTCTTCGGGTAGAAATTTACCAAAATTACAAAAAACCGTATTTGGGTGGATTGTTTCGGAGCGATTAGTCCAGTTCAATCATCTTCAAGGGTTCATTGTAACTTAAGTACCAATGACATACATTCCCAAATACAAATTCAGTTGTCAAGGTTTTGGGAAATCGAGGAACCCTTTCATGAAAAAAAACCCATTTTTCCAAAGATGAAAATTTATGTGAAAATATTTCAAAAACCACAAGGCAGGATGAACAAGGTCGATTTATAAAGGGCTCCCTCAACTCTCTAGGTGACTCAAGAAAAAACGCGTTCAATCGATTTCGATCTATAGAATCTGAACTTAAAAGAAACCCTGACATATGTCAATTATATGTTGATTTCATGGAAGAATATATACTACTAGGTCACATGTCCAAAATTCAGGGCCCCATAAATGATATAAATTATTTTCTCCTCATCTGAAGTGTTAAATGGAAGAACCAGACAACCCGTTTGAGAGTAGTCTTCGATGGTTCTTGTCCTTCAGAATCAGGAGTTTCATTTAATGATTTGCAATAGGCAGGTCCAACCATACAGGATGACCTTGTGTCCATCCTATTATGTTTTCGTGAATATAATATAGTGATTTGCGCAGACATCGTCAAGATGTATCGTCAAAATTTGTTCAACCCTGAACAACGATGCTTACAACAAATATTTTGCAGATCTACCAATTAAATACTGTTTCCTATGGGACCAAATCGGTTTCATGGCTCGCAGTTCGTTGTTTACAACAACTTGCTAAAGAAAATGTTGAAAGGTTTCCACAAGCCTCAACTGTCATGTTGCAGGATTTCTACATGGACGATCTTTTAACTGGTTGTAACACGATAGAGGAGGCTGTGAGGTTGTGTGACGAAATCTCAGTATTTTGAATTCCGGTGGGTTTCACTTACAAAAATGGGCTCCAAACCACAAAGGGGTTCTTGATCATGTGCAAGCCATAGATCCTTTAGCTATTTTAAAATTGGGGAAAATGAAAAAAACAAAACTTGGGACTTTATTGGTTTTAGCTCAGCAGATGCCCTAATGTATAGTATTGGAAAATTCAATATAACAAAACCTATTACCAAACGGTCAATTTTGTCCGAGATAGCGCAGATATTTGATCCACTAGGATTATCAAGCCCTTGTATAATCTTAGGTAAAATGATACTTCAAAAATTGTGGATGCTTAAACTAACGTGGGATGAAGCAATACCGGAAAATGTTTTCTAATTTCTAATTGGTTTAAATTAAGAAATCAGTTACCAGAAATGAATAACCCCAAATTACCAGAAGAGTTTTGAGTAATGAGGCTACTAGAACAGAGCTAACGCTTTCCCAGATGCATCTCTAGGGGCTCGGGTAGCTTTATACGTCCGTATAATCACCAAATCGGCGAAATTCAAATTCGACTTTTTATGCTCAAAGGCAAGGGTTGCTCCATTGAAATCTCTTACCATACCTCAATTAGAGTTATGTGGTGCTTTGTTGCTAAGCTCAGCTAGTTAACAAGGTAAAACGACTATGAGAATTCAATATGATGCTTCATATTATTGGGTGATTCTAGTGTTTGCCTGTTTTGGATAAAAACACAGCCTAATATTCTTAAAACATTTATGCAAAATAGAGTCGCTCAAATTCAGTCTCTCCCAATCCTTCTGATTGGAATTTTTAGAACCAAGGAAAACCTAGTGATCTTCTAACCAGAGGAATGTATCCTAAAGATCTGCAAAATTACGTTGTGGTGGCTAGGGCCTCCTTGGCTAGCATCATACAAGGATGTCTGGCCTATTCAATTAGTCCATTTACCCATGAAATCCCGGAGAGGAAAAACAAAGGAATTATCTGTCATACCGTCAACGAGTCGTTAATGAATCTGTTTCACTCCTGAAATTATAGATGTCGTATCTACAATTTGTGATTTTCACATTTTATCCTTGCTGGAAGGTATAGTACTCTATGAGGTTTAGTT
>JAFIRS010007332.1:0-26099 GCA_018342105.1 Gonioctena quinquepunctata | reverse complement strand
TTATCTCTTTGTTGCAGTTTTTGTGATGCAATTGGAAATGTATAGAGTTTAACTTACTATTTTTGCAATCGACTACACAGCAATAGCGAGTGCTCTTTGTTATTATACAGTGCTTCTCAAAAGTCCTCTCCCCCCTCTTATTTTTGGAACGATTATACATAAACTGGTGAAATTTGGAAATTGAATATTTGAGGTTGTAAACTTCCCTACTAGTGATGATAGATGACGAAACCGTCAAAGATGACGCCACAAGGCCATTGTGACCAATAATTCTGAATGGAACCCCTACGGCAAGCGACACCTCTTTCAAAGGTATCGAAAAAACTATTCAATGATAATTTTTTTTTGTGTTCATGGCAGTTTCAAGGCTCATTAATAAACATTAAAATGAAATTCCATTCAGTATGATATTAATTAGAGATTCAAGAATCAGTATCTACTTGAAGAAATTTGCTTGAAGTGACCCCCCATTCACTTCCTGACGGTGGAATATCCTATTTTTGAACTCTTCTCGTACTTTTGCAAATGTGTCTGCGAAAACAGCCTCACATTCTGCAACAATACGTTGTTACAAAACGTCAATATTGTCAGGTTCAGTGGCGTGAACCTTCGATTTAAGTACCCCCCACGAAAAAAACAAAGGTGTGAGGTCCGTGATCGAGGCTGGCCATTACGTTGAACCTCTGAATCCAATACCACGATACTCCTCATCCGAATACCGTCTTACTGCACCGTTATAGTGTGGAGGAAATCCTTTGGAATGTTATTTCCAAATTCGAAATCATCTGGATTATCTTCCAAAAATTTCAGGATTAACGGTTCCATTGCGTTTTACAACAGCTCCAGATAAACCTCACCAGTTGAATTATATTTGAAAAAAAGCCCAACGATGTGGTTTCCCGGATACCTGCCAAACATCCACCTTCTGCGGGAATTGGGTATGTGTTACGAAACAGGTGAGGTTTGCGTCACTCCAATACCTCACATTATGTGTATTTGCATTTCCATTTAGTTAGAAAGTACTTTCGTCACTGAAACAAATTGTTATGACGTAGTCTGGCTGTTGGTTAATTTTAGTTTCCATATTTCCACAAAATTCTAGTCTTTGGTCTGGGTCGTCGTCTGACAGTTGATGAACCATTTTTAATTTGTATGGATAAAATTTGTTTTTTTTTCAACACCCTGTGTACTGTACTTCGACTGACTTTACAGGTAGATGCAACGTGAGTTGTTGAAGAAGTAGGATTAACTATTACTTCTGCCAGTATATAAATTTTTTTCTCATCGGAAATTTGTGGTCTGCCAGATCGTTTCGCATCATTAATACTACCCGTTGTTTCAAACTTACGAAGAAGCTCTCTTAAATAAGTCCTCAGAAACGGTGCGATCGGGAGATCTCTCATCAATAATGCGTTCTGCTGCATGAATATTTGTCCATTTCACCCAAGATAGGATCGCTGCTATTTTATCACCTAAGGGTTACCATTTCGCTTCTTGAAGAACTTAAACGTTCGGCTCACAACAGTTTAACAAATTATTTAAATGTACAAAAATATCAAAAGTACCAAAAGCTGCTAAAACAGTCAAACGTTCGATCAACAATACGCAAATTATTAAATGTACAAGAACTTGGACAATTACAAAAACGTCGAATTAGGGAGACTAACAAAAACGTCAGCTTATTTGACAACTATCCAGAGGCGGAGCTTGAATTTAGAATTTCAGTATTAACTGATTCAATTCATCACAGCTTTGCGTTTCTCGAAAGCGAGTTGCCAAAACTGCCATAAACACAAACAAAATTGGTATCATTGAATAGGTTTTTTCGATACCTTTTAAAAGAGGTGTCGCTTGCCGTAGGGTTCCATTTAAAATTATTGGTCACAATGGTCTGGTGACGTCATCTTTGACGATTTTGTCATCTATCATCACAACCTTCAACATTCAGTTTCCAAATTTCACTTGTTTATGTATAATCGTTTCAAAAATGAGAGGGGGGAGGGACGTTTGAGAAGCACTGTATGTATGTTGCTATTATAGTACCCAACCCTGACCGTTGCCACCACGATAATATTGATATTTATCCATACGAGGTATGGTACAATATTTTCAAGTGATTTGTGAATAAACGGGGAGACCTCAGAAACTGAAAGTTTTCAGCTTGTGCTTGTGATTACAAGGATCATTACCTACTTCTGCCACCATGGGCTCATTTTTCATCATCCGCCTGTGCAATGCCGCGAATAGACATGTGTTGTTCTTCCCTTGTATGTTCTTTGTTCATAACTATCTTGAACATACAGATTTCAAGAAAAATAATTCCACCAAAACATCCACGTTATTATCCGAATATGCTTATGGATCCCCTTATATTCCCTCCACCCACCAACGCCATCAATTTCGCACCGATAAGATCAGGTAGGGCGGAATGAAAGGCGCATAAAGTATTATGTGAGTCAGGTGTGCGATAACACACAAGCCGGGGTGAATGTGTAAGCAGAAAGCAACGTCCGGAACAGGAACCAGTTCTGCACAACTCAACAGGCTGACGACGGGACTCACAATAACACGGAAGAAGTCTCCTAGACGCGAGTTTCTATTCACCTTCTCCGGGGAAGAATTATCGCTCCCGAGAGCTGAGTTATAGTATGTGGCCTTTGTGAACGGGCTGTGATGATGAATTCGTCGTGTGGGGTTTCCTTGGCCTTCTGATTTTCCTCAAAGTATCGCAATTATTTCGTTTCCCAATCGACTGTAGTGATTACTGACGAACTAAGGGCCAGTTGTATAGGTTACGTTTATATTAGGCAATCCATACCACGTGACCCAATATGGCGGTTGTTGGCATACAAACTGATAATCGCCATGAGAACGTCATTGTCAGTGTGTACCTTTGGCTTGTAAAAGTGTATTTTTGGTTATTTTCGGAGCTTTTGTGTTGTTAATTAATAATGTTCAGACGGAGAGTGATTACCTGAAGACACTATTGTTGTAAAACAGAGGATTTGGTGAACGGTATCCTTGAAAATACATCCCCATCTTTTGTTTAAATTTTCAACAATGTATTTGTTACAGGTATAAAATGAAGTTGAGGATTGATCAGTGATTTAGATCCCCATTACACTGAATATATCTGAACTCAATCGTTCAATTGGTGGTGCTCCTTCTGTTACGAATATGGATATTATTTCGTATTTGTTTTACACTCAGCTTTCCCAAATGCAGATGAAGCCTTTTTCAAGTTTAGAATCCATACATACTTTGAAACTGGCTTCGTTGTGACGGTGAGAACAAACATTCAGAATCATTCATATATTTTAGTTAGTATAGTATGTGTTTTCCTAGGCAGCAGGTTTTTTCTAATGGGTACATGTACAGTTGCAAATCTTGAGTCATCGAAGTGAATTATTATAAATTAGGAATAGTAGTACAGAAGAAGCAATTTATAACTTCTGATATTATTATGTTTATTGCCACATTTGGTCATCATGAGAGACATTGATTTGATATTGAGGATATTACTTCTCAACTTTCATAATAGTTCTTTCTTTTTTTCAGGTCAAGTATTCACAAAAGGCGAATCAAAAACCTTCAGATGTTTGGTACATAATTGGGAAGGATGAAAGCATTTGTACTGCTCACTGTACTTGTATTGCCGGAAACAGTGAAGTAGGTGGTCATATTGGTGCTATATTAGAGGCAATGTCATGCACAAATTTGGAAGCTGAGTGGCCAATGTCATCCAGTCAAAAAATGTATTGGACGGCTTGCCTCTTGCTCAGTTGTTTTGAAAAATTGAATGTTTCAAATGAATATATATTTATTTGTTTATTTGTTGTTTCACTGAATGAGTTGATTACTCTTGATTTAATACCAATTATAAAAAAATGACACAATATTGATATTTGTATATAGTACAATTTCGATAGATATCACGAAATATCCAGTTTTTACTGTTAATAAATTACAATGCTCTTTGAAGGTTGTAGACGATGTGGTAACTTGATTACTCTTGTTTCGGACGTCCATCATCTTAATGTTCTTGAAAAGGTTTTCACGATGTTTCGAATGTTTGTATCTGCAATCATTTGAATACAGTATTCACATTCAAAACATCGTGAAAACTTTTCAAATACATTAAGACGATGGACGACCGAAACGAGAGTAATCAAATACAACACCCTTCACAAGACTTCGATAATTGCCTGAAATATCAAAAAGGGGAAGGTTGAGATTGAAAGACATTTTTCCAAATATTTTTATTTATTGAGTAACCAGAATCCTAAAGAAAATTTGTATTCCAGTAATTTAATAACAATACCTAGAAGAATGTTTTTTGAGGAGGTAGGTACATATATATGAACATTCATTTGGAGTTTTCTCTACTTTTGAAGTGGAAAATATATCAATTATCTATATATATATATATATATATATATATATATATATATATATATATATGAACTTTATTTGAAATGGGACCTCCCAATGTACAATAGTTCAGAGATATACAAGTAGGCAAAATCATACAAGTAATCGTAGGAACAAATCAAATCACAAAAGTCTGAAGTTATAGGTATGCATGACCTAATGAAGGATATCACGAATGTGCACACAGGGTATGTCTACTGCAGCCTCTCTGATACTTGATTTTCTAATCCGTAAGATCATCTCGGTTGATTGCCGCTAACCATAGAGCTCTTCTCCTCCTCGATAATTCATTTTAACTGGTCAAAAACTTATGATTTGAAACTGTAGACACCGAGTGAAACCCGACTCTATCCCTATCGTAACGGGACCCACAGTTAACTACAATGCAAATAAGGGGCATTTTTCTTCAGTTGAAGCACGAATTATAATCCAAAATTGAAAAAACTTCTCAAAGTCGTACAGAAAATCACAAAACTAGGGTCGCTCATGACGAATTACAATGTGTGCCAACATCCGCCATATTGCTTTCGTTTTGACAGGTCGATGGATTGCCTCCTTATAGTTTGAACTGTAGTTTAACCTCAAGTTTGAACCGATGAAAATTTAAAATATTCATAGTCGATGGACTTGAGAAGGGCAAACACACGGAAATCATCTCATGCGACCAATCCAAGGCCTTCGACTGTGCCTCGCATGAAAACTACTAGATATATAAAACTTCTACGGTACCTCTGAAAGTGAAAATATCCTGTCTCAAAAACATAATCCAATGTGTAGCCATCGAGAACAATTTCTCTGAATTCCAGAACATAAACCACGGAGTCCCGCAGGGAAGTGTACTGGGACCATTTCTTATCTACCACAACGATATTTTTCATTATATGACCCCCTCTGGATGTATTTGTTTCGTAGATGACACTACCTTAATTGAAACACATTGCAACCCTATCACACTCAACAATCTTACTGAGCAAGCCAAAAACAAAGCTCATATTTGGTTCAGTTAAAATAATCTTGAACTAAAACAAAAAAAAAACAGAAAAAGTTCTTCTCTGCAAACAACTATTCCACCCCGAATAATTCGGTCAAACTGTTAGGTATTCTGCTGGACGACAGGTTGAAATGAAGTGCCCACATTGATCATTTATGCAAAAAACTCTCCACCCAATTATTCCTATTGAGACAACGGAAAAAAATAAGGAGCATTCCAACATAAATAACTTTCCACCATTCTCTCTCTCACTCAAATCTTAACTATGGTACTAAGGATAGTACCATACCAGAGGACTGGGGCAACTCAACACACTCAATTAGAGTATTCAGACTCCAAAAAAAGTCGTTAAGAATCATAGATGGTGCAACCTTCCATGCTCACTGTCAGCCACTATTCAAGAAATTCAGAATTTTACCAATCCCTTGTGTCTATATCTATCAAACTCTACTGGAGATTTTCACTAATATAACTCTGAACTCAACGAATGCTGATGTCCACAACCATGCTACAAGATCATCGAATGAAATCAAAGCTCCCGAATTCAGATTGTCCGTCACAGAGCGAAATTCTATAAATGTCAGAATCTTTAATAAATTACCAGCATCTGTTAAATCATTAAATTTCAGCCAATTCGAGAAATGTGTATAAAACCATTTACTATTACATCGTTTTTACTCAATACAGAAATTCTTATCATTGAACCATGAATGCATGATACTCACCCCAACAACCTAACCATATCGAAATAATAATATTCATAATAAAAAATCTAAAACAATAAAACCCTCTTAAGGGTGATGTTTAATACAATGCACGTTGTGATTGTTTTCTTGTCTTATTTCAAAACTCTTAAACTATTTGTATATACAAATATATGTGATTCTGTTCTGTTTATTTTGTTTGTAACGACTGTTTTTATAACTTGTGATAGGTAATCTTTTGACGAATTGTAACTTGACATGCTACAAACATATCATTTTATGTAACGTGGTTTCATAAATTATATATTCTATAAAAGTGTACAGTGCATTCGACTCAACTTGTATGTAGATATGTTGTGAGATTATTCATACAAAATATTCGATGTGGTTGGATAAACTGAATTATCTTTATCTGAAGAAGTTATTATATCGAGTAATTATGTTTTCACTTCGAACAAAATAGGAGTTTGTTTCCTGCTGCAAACGAAGCCATATTTGTGATAGATTGACGTAGTTCTGAAATGAATGAGTGTTGTCTTTACTGTGCATTTATGTGAAATTTCATTCTAGAAAAAAAAAAAAAGGAAAACAAATAGTTGCTACCCGCCTCAATATTGTGCCAGCTTCCACGTCATCGCAAGTTACCTTCCACACATCGAATCAATCGGAGTAAAGACCTATGGAATAGAATAGTGGACAGACGGGAATCTAAGTGAACCAACTCAAACGGAACCAATTAAAAAAGACGATGAAATTCGATGTTTTTCAGTCCTATGCCCCGGAGCAAGTATCATCCATAATGCTCAATTTGAAAATAGAAATTCAAGTGGCATCGATGAGGTTCCTGTATTATTACTGAAAATATGTATAAAAAAACTCAGGCCTCATCTTTCTGATCTGATTGATATATCGCTCACTTCAGGCAAATATCCAGGAGACTTGAAAGTTTCAGAAGCAGTTCCCATATTTAAAAAGGAAGATCGAATCTGAATAGAAAATCATAGATATGTCTGTCTTCTTAGTTGCTTTTTCAAAGTTATCGAAATTACTGTAAACAAAAAAATAATGAATTCCTTCATCATCCATAGATTTGGTGCAATAGATACACAGTAATGTTGATCAATATAAGAACGTTGGAGCATAATTCTTTGACTTTTTCAGGGCTTCAAACACTATCAAACCCATTTTTTTTTTAATTCAATTGAAGTCAATGTATACGCGGCCCTAAGAATTCATGGATGATTCCCACCAGAACTAGCTCCCAGCTCATCAATCCCAGACTTCTACTCAATACATCATTGAAAAATTCAATCTAGTTGAATATATTCAATAAAGTGCCTGAGTCGTACAAAAACTCAATTAATTCAAACAAGCCATCAAACAGCTTCTAGTGAAACATAGTTTCTACCCGGAAGACGAATTTTAGTCAAGTGTTTAACAGAATACAATATAACGTAAACACTACGATGAATTAAAACACCATCTTCCTACCTCAAACTCATTTCAAACATAATTTGTTGTGTGTATACATGTTGCTTTTAATTGCTATGTTCACAATATTACCATAATCAGTTATTTTACACCTTACTCAAACATATGTTAAACCATAATCTGTTGTGTGAACCAAAATTTGCTGTGTATGAATATATGTTTTATTTTTTATTTGTTATGTTCACAATTATTATATAATATGTTATTTTAACTACGGACATGTTCCAAACTTCTTGACGTGTGTAATGAAAGAAATATTCAAAAACACCAATAAATTATATTCTATTATTTTCTATTCTATTCACTGGAAGAACACTCAATGTGAAAATTGATAACGAATTTCCAGATGCAGGCACGCCGCATGGGAAATCTTGGGTCCCTTGCAATTACTTTTATTTATCAACGACTCATCATGTCATGTCCTATATTTGGGGTAGCGTCTAAGGAGCAATTTATTTCATCAATGACTTCATTGCGATAAAAGAAAGTAACAACATTCGGTAGCAAAACAGTATGACAAGTCAACTGACTACCGAATGACATCATTATCAAAAAAATCACATACAAGGTATCATTTCCGCACCTAACTAGAAATAATTGAACACGAATACATAACATGCCCCTTCATAATGTTTTTCAACAAGTTAAACATTGGAGAACTGTATAATCTCGAAATAAATATTAAACACAATAAAAATAAAATTTAATATCTAACTTTTTAGGCGGTTTTCCAGTAGGACACCTTGGAGTAGTATACCAATTATTTGCAGTCTAATTATCAATATCCTTAGATATATTTCTGTTCACATCTACGATTTGCTCGCGTATGGATATTTCCCTTTCCTTATACCGGGTGTCAATGAATCTATTAGAAAAGTCATAACTTCCAGAATATCAGGTGTATAAAAATGAGATTTGGTATAGGTGAATGATAGTTTTAGCATATTTTTGAATTTTTGAATGGAACATTTTTGGATTTCTGAGACAATTCTGGATCAGAATGTGACGTTTTGAAGGTTTTAAGGCCCACTTCTTTTTTTTAGAGTGACTTTTAAAATTGCATCTAGGTGGCCATGATCGGACGTAAACTTATCCGAGGAACCCAGGTGAAGTCAGAAAATTGCAATCGCAAAGTTTTATTGACTAGTATAAAAAAAAAAAAAATAAGAAATTAAATAATACTAAGGAAAATACTGCATAATAATTTATTTACTTTTGTCAAGTGTGCCATGGATAATAATTTATTAACTATCACTGTGGTGCATTCCTCCTTGTGCAAGACACATTTCAGCTCGTTCAATTGTTTCTCTCAACACGTTTCGTAACATTTGAGGCAGTATACTTCTAAATACCCGTAGAATTCTTTCTTTTAAGATTCCAAGAATTTCTGAGGCTGTTGCACAGTAAACTTCTTCTTTAACATAACCCAAAATAAAGAAATCGAGCACAGTGAGATCCAGTGAGCGGACAGGCCACCCTACTGGACCATTGGTTGCAATAACTTGATTATTAAAATCAATCAATTGAGTTATTAAGAACTTCTCTGGTATTATGAAGGGGTGCTCCATCTTGTTGGAAGTGAATTCACCGTAAAACTGCTGAAGGTAGATCATTAAGATGATCCTCGATTTCATTTTGAAGAAAACCAAAGTACCTAACCCCTTTTAACCGCCGTTGAAACAACATTGGCCCAATTATTCAATTTCCAACGACACCAGCCCAGACATTGACGCCAAACCTTACTTGAAAATTCTCCTCTCTCTCTCATTGCATGTTGATTTTGTTGGGCCCAGTACCGAGTATTTTGCTTATTGAACAACCCAACTAACATTATAGGAAAATTATACCAAGCAGTGGGGTAAAGCGGCTTCAAGAAGTCCGAATTTAGCTATTTCTGACCAAATATTTTACCTTCAAGTACTAACTAACTCCAAAGTTATAATTGGAGTTATAAAAACGATAATTGAGACCACCAAATCTCCTTCAAAAACCAAAAACTTAATAGGCGTAGTGCGTAGTACGGAATTACTTGTTATGGACTTCAAAAATACCTTCATAGCCTCATGGGTTAATAGAGTTATTTACTAGGTTAAATTTTACCTAAAGGTAACCAGCAAAATGTGTTCAAAATACTTGGAACTCTCAGGAAAAACCTTCTGGTGAATAGTTACCTAATTATTACCTCATGTGTGTTCATATAGTCAGGGAATTGACAAGTCAGTGAACAGGTCTACTATATACTCTTCATTACCTATTTTGGTACCAATTAAGTTAAAGGAGTTGCCTGGACATTTCTTGACCTAGTTCATACCTACTTCTCCACAATGAGGGCGATATTACCACAATATTTGTCAATCAGACTAAATGTCTACAACGAAGTCAAAGTTACCTAAAATAGAATCCTCAAAGTAACTTAGTCTATCATCAGATATTAAAGACCAAGTCTATTCAGATGAGGATGACATGATACAATTCACTTCCTTTAATATTTTTATTGTGCCCTACATTTTAGAAATCTATAAAATGCCGAGCAAAAATTCGAATAGAGTTAGTAAACCATACAGGTATACCACCAACTATTATCGATTAGCTGCCAGAATGAGAACAAATGAAAATATAATCCGAAACCATCCCATACTTTCCGATGTCCAGAGATCAGAGCCATCATTTTCCACTCAGTCATCATCAACTGCAGAAATCAATGTATAGTGTGAAATTGCTTTTACTGATGATGATACGGGGGAAAAATATGGATCAGAAGACGATGAGTTCAATGGGAATAAGGCACAAAGCTTGGAAGATAACCTCTCATTGTTAGAGGAGCTCAGACATTGGGCCTTGTCGCATAAAGTCTCCATACAAGCAGTTGGTGAACTACTAAAAATATTAATAATGCATGGAAAATCTGATTTACGAAAAGATGGTAGAACACTCTCCTTTTTGTTCCCACTTATGTGGAACATAGGAATATTCAACTGTGGGTGTTGCTCCACGTCTTTTTATGACGGCAACTATTTTAAAACACTCATCCATTGATGAAATAAAAACATGAAACCGTTAACCTTAAACTTTGGTTAGGTCTCAGGTCATGTCGGTAAGAGATACTGAACAATGAATGGGCTGCGTTCAGAAAGCTTCGTCTGTCGCCAACGGTAAACTACAGCCGCGACGTTTTCAATGATGCAGCGACAAAATGGAATTCAATGAAGTTCATCCTTTTGAAGTGAATGGATGAAAACGCAAAAAAATCAAATCAAATAGAAAATTTATTTTTACAAAAATAAGAGATTGATGTGTTGGAATGATGAGTTTCCATGGCTTCGAAAATTTCAAAACTAATCATTGTGGCTTCCGGAAAAGTCAAAATCAAGCAAATCATACTTGGTCGATTTTTTAATGGTATTTACAGTTGGCTGATAAATTATATATTTACGGGCACCGCATGCGGAACGCAGAAATGTCAAATCAAAATTATTCAGCCAATCACAACACACCATTTTATATTTAAAATGTTATGATTGGCTATATCTCTTCGGAAAGATGTGCACTGAAATATAAATATCGCGTACTATTATCAACATTACTGATGGATTTGATATTTAATTTCAGAATAAACACTCATTACAGGGTTTTGTAGTCTATATCCATTTCTCTGAGTAACTAGAGGTTACTTGGCTTTACCATCAACATTAGCAAAACATATCGATTTTTTCACCCCTTATTGACATTTGCGTGTTTCTGCACAGAACATAGAATGAGTAAAATATAAATTTATTATCCACGATTCGCAATCCATCCAGAGAACGAAACGTATGTACATGCATGAAAAAACATCCAATAACATATATTGTATTTCATCACGTGACCACAATGGGAAAAGGTCTGAAATCCCAAGATAAGGAAAATGGACTTCAAAGTCAGGAATAAAGGTTACTTTCGACTTTGAACAAAGTCTATGTGTTCTCATAGTCAAAATTTCAAGGAATTTCGACATATGGGTCTCATATGGAACCTACGCCATATTTTTCGGTTTGAACCCTTTCCGCCATTGTGAAAATAATACATAATTTTCTCGAATCGACCACATTTTAATGATTGGTAGTCAAAAAATAGGTGAATATGATATGTATCTGCATACTTCATCTATAAAATCAGTTTTTGAAGTGATGGAAAAAGTTGTGAAAGTAGACATAAATTAATGGTTTTTTTTTCATACAAATTTAATAATTTGATGGGCCCACTTGTTTTAGACGAGTAAAAATCAACATTATCACAGAAAAGTTTGTATCGCAAATAAAATCACAACTAGGTGTGAATGCGAAACCAACACTTATTGCATTATCTGCTATACGTTTATTGACAATTTTTTCTTCATACACCATGTTCATGTCAACTTCAATTTTCACGAATAAGCATGTAGGTTAAGATACACAATATACAGTAAACTTTTATCATCTTCTTCTAACCTGCCATGGTTTGTTGTTTGTTTCATCACAGTGTTTATAACCTGAAATAGGTAAAAATTACTACATTTTTACCATCAGTCGACTAGTCTGGAGGCAATTTTACCTATTTTTGCCTTCAACTTATAAGGAAAAATGTCTTAATTTCCCAAATTTCGACTTCTGAATCACTTCCATTTTTTCCCCATAATGGTAAATTTAAGGTAATTATAACGTAATAATTACCTTCGCCAATTAGGGCGCTGACCTATTCGAAGGTCGAAATGACGCAAATTTTACCTATAATGTTTGTTGGGAAACCATTATTTGCGAATCTTGATTCGTCAATCCAATCGCAAATAAATTAGTATCGTTAGATTTGTCAAAAAATCCTTTTTTCGGAAAGTGCTTGTCAAAAATTGTCGCTATTTGGAAAATGATTGTTAGACAAGAAAATGTGATTTTGCTAACTTGCCTTATTCCTATCCATCATACTTGTAATGTATGTCAATATTCTATATCATATATTATAAGATACATTTGGCAACCCTGCCTAGAATCCTCAGTATGTATTAGACAACGTTCATGCACGTTACATTGCAACGCGATCAACCTGTATTCATATATCTATCTATATATATATTATAACCTATTCGTTATATCTCAATTACCAGTGTTTTATTATAAGCAATCAAGTAACTAAAATAGTCAACAACATAAGTATTTTATATGGTGGCAGCTAAAACGTGAACGATAGGTTATGGTTTTTTATCGCCGGTACCGAATTTCAAATAAATTTCGTAGTGCTATTCGTATTTCGCAGGTGTGCAGGTGTTCAAATCGGTAGAGTACCTAGCGGCGTTGTCGGATCGACTCAATTGGAGTGAACTTGTAAGACATAAAGCTTTTGGCTTGAAAAGTGCGGTTATTGCGCTGTTTAATCGCGATTTTATTGTTTTGGTGACTAATAAAAGTTCGTGAGATGTCTGAGCAAGGAAGAACTCCTGAACCATTTTGTTTTGAGGGGAATAATGTAGCAAATAGCTGGAAATTCTGGAAACAGAAGTTTGAACTCTTTTTAACAGCCACTGGGAAAAGTTCAAAAGAGGACAAAGTAAAAATCGCCATTCTCCTAAATCTGTTAGGGGATGAAGGGTTACAAATATTCAATACTTTTGAATATATAAACGAAGGTGATGAGAAAAATATGCCGTAGTGGTAGAAAATTTGATGCCTACTGTAATCCTATGAAAAATCTGATTTATGAACATTTCAAATTCTTCAAGAGGGATCAACTACCAAATGAGAGTATTGACCAGTTTGTGACAGCGTTAAAACAACTCGCAGTCTCCTGTGAGTTCAAAGAAAGGATGTTTTGATTTTGGATCGAATAGTTTGGGTGTGCGAGACCCAAATATCCAAGAAAAACTCTTACAGAACTCAAGTTTGGAACTCATACAAGCAATAGACATGTGTCGTTCGATGGAAAACAGTGTTCTAACTCAGCGTGAAATCGCGAAAGAAGTGAACGCTATCCGGGAAAATATCGGGAACAATTCACGTGAAAGGTTTTCTGGGTATTCAGGACATCGGAATAGACAATCAGGACAGACCTTGGGACCACGCTTAGGACACTCAGGATATTCTGGTGATAACAGAACAGGCGGCAGGAATACAAAAGGTGACAACATACAGCAGAACCACAAAGGTAAAAAATTTCCTTGTACTAAATGCGGATATCAGCATGATTGGGGTAAGTGTTCTGCTATCAATAGATATTGTTCAATGTGTCATGAAAAAGGACATTATCGAAAATTCTGTCCAAAAAATGGCCAAAAAATCAATGAAATAAACTGTGAAACTGACTCTGATAGTGAAGTAGAGACTAATAATAGTGGAAATATGGTGTGGACCTATACACAATGACACTCGTGTCGACTCAGTGGACTGGATTGAAACATTAAAATTCAACGGTAGTGAGATCAGTTTAAAAGTTGATACTGGCAGTCAGGTCAATATTTTGACTAGATCGGACTTCCAAAAACTGCAAATTGAGCTTAATGAACTTTTACCCACTTCTAGTACCTTAACTAGTTATACTGGTCATAAAATTGATATTTTGGGACAAATTCAGTTACAGTGTGGGCACAAAAACATTTATAAAACTCTTCTATTTTATGTTTTGGGCAGTGACACCTCAAAAATCAATTTTAGGACTTTCGGGTGCGCAAAAGTTGAAAATAGTCAATGATAATCCAAACAATATGTCGGTTAGTATTGTTAATACTGAATTGGAGCAAATATTGAACACTTATAAAAATGTTTTTTCGGGTATAGGGAAAGTGAAAAAGAGTTTCAGGATAACTTTAACCCACGATGCGGTTCCCTTCATCAGTGGTACGCGAAAAATACCCCTAGCCCTCAGAGACAAAGTTAAGGATATTCTTAATGATATGGTGCGTGAGAATCTGATTGTTCCGGTTAGTGAACCTACTGACTGGCAAAATCCGATAGTAGTAGTACCAAAAAACCATGGTACTGATATCAGAATATGCATGGACCCTGTTTATTTGAATAAATACATTAAAAGAGAGCGTTTTCCAATTCCTACGCAAGATACTTTATTCACAAAATTAACGGGTTCGAAATATTTTTCCCTACTAGATGCCTCTTCAGCATTTCTACAATTACCATTGGATTATGAAAGTTCTCTTATGTGTACCTTTACAACTCCGTTTGGACGATTCCGGTATCTACGTTTACCTTACGGACTGACATGTTCACCGGAATTTTTTCAACGTTTCATTTATGAACTTTTAGAAAACGTACCTGGTCAAATAACTTATTTTGATGATATTCTCATTTATGGCAGTTCTATAAGTGAGCACAATAGAAATTTGAATGCTGTGTTAGATAAAATCCAAAAAAGTGGACTAACACTCAACAAACAAAAGTCAAAATTCTGTCTGAAAAAAATCAAATTTTTGGGACACCAAATAAGTGATATTGGGATCACCCCAGATTTTGATAAAACTCAAGCCATTTCCAATATGTCTCCACCCCAAAATCGTAAAGATCTGCAAAGAATTTTGGGTATGGTAGTATATTTATCCAAATTTGTTCCAAATTTGTCTAACGAAACAAGTATACTTAGAAAATTACTTAGTGAAAAAAATGAGTGGCAATGGACTGCTACAGAACAAGCATGTTTTGATAAAATAAAACAACTTGTTTCTTCAGCCACAACTCTTCACTATTTTAATCCAAAAAAAAAAGACCATTTTATCTGTAGATGCAAGTCCATATGGCCTTGGAGCAATGATTTCGCAAGATGGATGCCCCATCGAATTTGCATCTGTTTCTTTAACACCCACACAGAGACGATATAACCACATCGAAAAAGAACTATTAGGTTTGGTGTTCGGATGTGAAAAATTTAGTTTTTATCTCTATGGAACTTCTTTTGAAGCAGAAACGGATCACCGACCATTACTGGGTCTTTTAAAAAAACAACTTGATGAGATGTCTCCCAGAATTCAAAGACTAGCGATGCGATTAATGCGATATCAATTTACCCTAAAATACGTTCCTGGAAAAAACCTAAAAATACCTGATACGTTAAGTAGAGATCCTGTGAGTGACACAATCAATACTGATTATTTAGAAAATAACTTGAGAGTATATTCAATTATCACTACTAGCGAACAAAATAAAAAAAGGCTACAGAGAGAAATTGACCTTGATCCTATACTTCAAAAAGTCAAATATTATGTTTTGAATGGATGGCCTTTACATAAGTCTTCAGTACCAAGTAGTGTCAAACAATACTGGCCTGTCAGAAGTGATATTTATTTACATGATAATGTGTTATTTTATCATAGAAGAATTGTAATACCAGAGTCACTCAAAGGTGAATTCCTCAATATTATACATCAAACTCACCAAGGAGTAGTTTCGTGCAAAAGAAAAGCACAAGATGCCATTTATTATCCCGGACTAATGAGTGATATTGAAAAACTTGTGTTGAATTGTTTAACATGTCAAAAATACTCCAGAAGTAATGTGCGCGAACCATTATGCTCACATAAAGTGCCTGAACTCCCGTGGCAAAAAATTGGCATAGACTTCATGTCAGTGGCGTCACAAGATTTTTTACTGCTAATTGATTATTTTTCTAAATTTGCAATTGTGAACAAACTTTCAAATAAAACCGCGCAAAGTATAATTTCTAGTTTGAAAAACGTATTTTCAGTGACAGGACTTCCGTTAGAAAATTTTTCGGACAATGGACCCCCCTTTCACTCGAAAGAGTTTACATATTTTGCCAAAACATATGATATACAACTCACTACATCTAGTCCGTTGTATCCTAAGAGTAATGGAATGGTTGAAAGGACGATTCAAACTGTTAAAGGACTCTTCGTCAAGGCATTTCAAACACAAAAAGATCCATTTTTAGTTATGTTGGACTATAACACCACCCCCAAACAAAATTTGCCAGCCCCATGCACGCTACTCATGGGAAGAAAGTTAAGAACAAACTTACCAATTAAGACTGAACTGTTAACCCCAAATTATTCAACCAAAGATGTTCTATCAAGGTTAAATTATAATCAAGACCTTCAAAAACAGTATTATGACAGATCGACTAAGAAGTTACCTGAATTAGAAGTTAATGAGCCAATTCTCATGCAAGAAGGCAAAAGAAGATGGAATCCTGGAGTAATTATTGCCAAAAATGAAAATGATTACGTTGTTAGAGTAAACGAGGGTGAATACAGACGTAACCGACATCACTTGAGACCTCTCCATTCTGAGCAGCCTATCAGTAATCAGAAAATACCAGATGTTCCTGGAAAAATAAAGGATGATGTACCTTTGTATGTTCCAGAACCAGATGTTCCCACAGAAGTGAAGAATGATGTTTATGATGGATACATAACAAAAAGTGGTCGTGTTAGTCGCCCTCCAAATAGATTTGGAATATAAATATTAATTATCTCATGCTTTCATTTGTTAAAAAATAAATGTTTTCTTTTTAGGTAGGACGTGTAATGTATGTCAATATTCTATATCATATATTATAAGATACATTTGGCAACCCTGCCTAGAATCCTCAGTATGTATTAGACAACGTTCATGCACGTTACATTGCAACGCGATCAACCTGTATTCATATATCTATCTATATATATATATTATAACCTATTCGTTATATCTCAATTACCAGTGTTTTATTATAAGCAATCAAGTAACTAAAATAGTCAACAACATAAGTATTTTATAATACTAGTCACTAAAACTTTGCGATTGTAATTTTCTGACATCACCTGAGATCCTCAGATTAGTTCACGTTAGATCATGGGGAATCATGTAATTTGGCTCCCATGGTCTGAAAAATGTGTAATTCGGTTCCCCATAGTCTGGTTTTTTCCAATTTTATGTGTAATTTGGTTCCCGGCTTTTTTGTTTGTCTGGTCCCTAAGTGTAATTTGGTTCCCGGAAAAAAAAAAAATTTAACCAATTTATATTTATTTTATTTCTCTCATGTTATGAAAAAAAAATTATCAACTCTTAATTTGTTTATTAAATCAATAATTTTTATAAACATACAACATATACATCACACAAGCTTCTATCGTTCTATACTTCTTATCTACTTATAATAATAATACAATATCAAATAGTTACAGCACAGTGAAATGAAACAAACTCAATAATTATTTTTTTTATAAATATACAACATATACAGAGTGGCCACTTTTTTAATGGGATTGTATTGGTAACTTTTAAACCATAAGAGTTAGAAGGTCGGTCAAATGGAGAAAAAGTTGCATTCATAGAAGCATTGTCAAGCAGTTCAAACAAATCAAGATTATCAGGGCCGGTTATTGAGATATCATAAAAAAAGTAAATTCTGTCATTTTGATTTTTCTTTTTTTCCCACTTTATTTCGAATATTATCAAAAAATGTCACAGGAGTTCTTTATTCGACAGTAAATTATCCCCATTTTGACATAATCAGATTTTGTATCCAACGTTTCGTACGCTCTGGGCCACCCTCAACCTCATTTTTTTCAATACGGACCTGCATATTTTATGACACTTTTCGAAATAACTTTTAACGCTAAATTCAACGATATATCATACGATGTCATTCAAAGTTGATTTTCAGGTGATTTTGACCCTTATCCAAATTTCTTTGGGTCGGATCTGTATTACATTTAGGTACCTTTAGTTTAATTAACAACATGCAATACATTTCGATAAGAAAGTCAACTTACTCATCTTCAACTGAATGGAACGTAACAGAATCAAAGCAAGAAACAAATAATAATTATTTACAAATATCAAGAGGTGAAAAACCTAATTCATAATAATTAAACGAAACTCTCATTTAATGAAAGAAAAATCAAATGATTATTCGAAAGTAAATGATGAACATTAATGAAGTAAGTGTTCGAAATGTCCACCATTTCGTAAAATGCACTTTGCGGTTCTGGAACCCATACTTCTTATACATTTGCTTATTTCGTCTCCTTGAATACCTTCCAATACATTCTCAATTTTCTCGAATCGAAATTTATTTTGAGATCATTACGATATAATTTTTGCAAGGCTTGGTATTCAAATTTAAAATCATTGTATTCGCGTCACTTGACTATTTTACCATGACTATAAATACCAAGCCGTGCAAAAACTATATCGCAATGATCCTGAGAGAAGGTTGCAATTCTGTAATTGGTTTCAACGGAAGGTGCGGAATAACAACAATTTTGCGCACAATATCATTTGGGGGGGCGAAACGACATTCACAAATTCTGGCATGTTCAATCGAAGGAACAAACATTTTTATGCCACAGAAAATCCTCACTTAATTCATGAAGTTAGACATCAATATTGTTTTTCTTTGAACATATGGTGCGGTTTGTTGAATAATAAATTACTGGGACCCTATTTTATTGACGGCAACCTAACCGGAGCAAAATATGTAGAAATTATAGAAGAAATGTTGGATGATCTTCCTATACGGTATCGGCGTAATAGTCCATGGTTCCAACAAGACGGATGTGGTCCACACAACTCAAGAATAGTCACAGACTATCTAAATCGAACTTTTCCCGATTCATGGATTGGAACAAGAGGTCCAGTAGCATGGCCTGCCAGATCTCCGGATTTGAATCCGCTGGATTTTTATTTGTGGGGAGATTTCAAAAATGAAATTTATGATACTGCGAACCCGACAATAGAGATTCTTCGCGAGAAGATTGAGAATGTATTGGAAGGTATTCAAGGAGACGAAATAAGCAAATGTATAAGAAGTATGGGTTCCAGAACCGCAAAGTGCATTTTACAAAATGGTGGACATTTCGAACACTTACTTCATTAATGTTCATCATTTACTTTCGAATAATCATTTGATTTTTCTTTCATTAAATGATAGTTTCGTTTAACTATTATGAATTAGGTTTTTCACCTCTTGAAATTTGTAAATAATTATTTCTTGTTTCTTGCTTTGATTCTGTTATGTTCCATTCAGTTGAAGATGAGTAAGTTGATTTTCTTATCGAAATGTATTGCATGTTGTTAATTAAACTAAAGGTACCTAAATGTAATACAGATCCGACCCAAAGAAATTTGGATAAGGGTCAAAATCACCTGAAAATCAACTTCGTTGAATTCAGCGTTGAAAGTTATTTCGAAAAGTGTCAAAAAATATGCTGGTCCGTATTGAAAAAAATTAGGTTGAGGGTGGCCCAGAGCGTACGAAACGTTGGATACGAAATCTGATTATTGCAAATTGAGGATAATTTACTGTCGAATGAAAAACACTTGTGGAATGTTTTGATAATATTCGAAATAAAGTGGGAAAAAAAGAAAAATCAAAATGACAGAATTTACTTTTCTTATGATATCTCAATAACCGGCCCGGATAATCTCGATTTGTTTGAACTGCTTGACAATGCTTCTATGAATGCAACGTTTTCTCCATTTGACCGACCTTCTAACTCTTATGGTTTGAAAGTTACCAATACAATCCCATTAAAAAAGTGGCCACTCTGTATATCACACAAGCTTTTATCGTTCTATACTTCTTATCTACTTATGACAATGAAAATACAATATCAAATAGTTACAGCACAGTGAAAAGAAACACATTTAATTGCGCACAATAATTAAACGTACTATTCAAATAAATTTGTGTGACTTTTTCCAAAATCTGAATATTTGATTCACACTGAAATATTACTATCTGTTCACTTCTGTTATTATACAATTAACATTGCTCACCTCTAGAGGTTTGTATGTTTGCCTCATCAAGGAAGTCAAAAGCTTCCTCGATGTTTTTTGGTAAACTTGGCTGAATTTTTACGACTGTTATAGATGTTTCTTCTGACGCAAGCAATATTATTTGTAGTAAATGTTGGTGGCAGATTTTCCTGTAATATTCTGCGAATGACCTTCGCAGGTTTTTCGGACGGACCATAGGTCTTGTGTTTTGTAATGGTTAAACATTCAACACATTCGCCCAAAGTGAAAACAAATGATTTGCACTTTCTGTTTGTACAAGTCCATCGCTTCTCACCACTTTTCAGGATCTTTTGAAAAACGTTTTTATAGTTATTAAAAATCAATAACTGTTTTGCTCGTCCACTCAAAATTATTTCTGGATTCATAGCGAGAATTTAAAACAACTTTAAAGAAAATTGAATGTCACTGAGCAAGCACGATTCGAAAACACAACTGACTATCACAGAAGCAATACAACTCTAAATGAAAGTAATACTCATAGAATAAGCAAAAAATAGACAATAAATTTTTTGTTTTTTAAAATTTCTCTTACACGAACAAGGGATTACGCAGGTAATCCCGGAAACCAAATTACTAATGACCTTTTTGGGGTGGGGATCTAAATAACATATCATTATCAAGCATCTCAAATGAATTTCTAATTCACTACATGACGGGAACCAAACTACCAACACCCGATCATGGCCATCTAGATGCAATATCAAAAGTGACTCTAAAAAAATTAGGTAGGTGTAAAAACTTTTTAGAATGTTACATTCTGTTCCAGAATTGCATCAGAAATCCGAAAATGTTACAATATACAGGGTGTGTCATTCGAAATGGAGCTATCTCCGGTGAAACCGGAAGTGACTGGAAAGTGAAAACATGCGAACACTTTCCTCTTCACATACCATTCAACTATACCAAATCTCATTCTGATACAACTAATATTCTAGAAGTTATGACTTGTCTGATAGACTCGTTGCCACCCGGTATAGTCGTCAAAACCGTCATTACTTCTCTTTCATTTTCCTCATCCATTAACTTGTGATTTAGGATGGGGTTCTTCCCTCTGAGAAGCTTTGAATGAACTCTGTTTCTTCTGAATTCACCACCATCATTTGTTCGAAAAATGAAGTCGTTTGGGCCAGATTCTTTCAGTATTAATCTCTCGGCGGCCCTGATTATAGCAGGTTTTCAGTTCCGGAGTCCTTTCTGAATTAGCCCTCTTTGACTAGGCTGAAGCTTTGGTAGTTTTTCAGCTGAACGATTGTTCAGCTGAACTGCTTGTTTCTTCTGTTTTTTCATCAGATTTTTCCTGACGCCTTCGATGAGGTAATTTGGCATGAGAAAATCTCTGGGAACTGGTATCATATTTCTTGATTTTCTGCTCATGAACAAATCGCATGGAGCGGGCATTTTGATGTGATATTATAATTCAAGACGGATGGAAATGGATCGCCACCATCTTTTATAGCTTTGGTCAGCAAATTCTTCACGGTTTGGTTGGTTCTTTCATTCATTCCGTTGCTTCTTGGATATGTAGTGCTTGATGTGCTTAAATTGATCTGATATTTTTTGTCAAATTTGAGGAATTCTGAACTATTGAATGGAGGATCATTGTTCGAAAATATTTCCATTGGTGTCCCATTAACCGCAAAAATACAGGGTGTTTCATAACTGAATGATGATCATGAAGAGCGATAATCTTCGGAGGATTTTGAGAAAAATTCTTCATAGGTCCGCAACCGCTTTATTTCTTAGATACAAGATGTTGAAATTTAACAAAAAAATCAGTTCTTTCCAATATCTCTGAAACCGCTCAGCTTTTTTTTTTAAATTTTGGTAGATGCAAAATACGCATGAAAATATTTTTTTTCCATGATAAAGTATTTCTTAATTTCCATCAGTGGAGTGCCTGTTAACATGTTCTGCTATATTTTTGATCAAAATAATGATACGCTACTGTCTTTTTTCAAATTTATATTATTTTTGTCCTCTATGGTTCCTGATGCTCGAATGATTTCAAGCATCCACAGAAGGTTATGTGAAACACGAAGTTTTGAGCCAAATCATCATTCGAAAGGAGCACATCGGACTGCAAGAACTCCATTGAGGTAGCTGTCTTGAATTCAGTTGACGAAAATCCTGAAATAAGTACGAGGCAAGTTGCTAATAATTTGAATATCGCCCATATTCTAGTTTGGAGGATTCTTCATTGTTATTTATTATATCCCTATCACATTCAACGGTTTCAGGCTCTACTTCCTCGAGATTTTCCATAACGAGAGAATTTCTGTCCATAGTTTCTCCAAAAAGTTACCGAAAATCCTTTATTTGACAGGGAAATTGTATTTACGGATGAAGCTTTACTGAAAACAGGATCAGAAATTTTCATAATAATTATTTTTGGGCCGAGGAAAATCCGCAATCGTGGAATCTCATCACCAGGAGCATTTCTCATTAATTATTAGAGATAACCTAACTGGACCTTTTTTTAACACGCAGAATAAATGGACATAAATACCGCTGATTTCTTAAAGATAATTTGCCAATTATGTAGGAAGATGTTCCTATTTCAATGCGAAATCGAATGTCGTTTATGCACGATGGTGCACCTGCTCATTTCAGTGCTCCAGAAAGCGAATATCTAAACCAAAACTTTCATAATCGCTGGATAGGTCGTGGGAGAACAGAGTCAGATCGCAGACATAAACAGTCTTGATTATTTTCTTTGAGGACATCTCAAGACTTTGGTGTACAGTCAACCAATTCTAACTGAGGAAGATTTGCTAAACCGCGAAATAATTTCCTGTGAAGCAATAAGGAATACTCCAGGAATTTCCCAAAGAGTACGCGAGTCAATGACAAGGAGGGCTGAAGCGTGCATACTTGCAGGAGGCGGGCATTTTGAACAGTTAATTTGATTTTGGTATTTTTTGTTCTTGAAGGTTATGTAATTAAAAATTAAATATGTATTTTTATGCGTACTCATTACAAAAACTGAATAATAGTTATAGTAGAGGAGACCGTGGGAGGTCGACCTTCACCGATCTGATAACTCGATGAGACATATTTTTTATCAAATATAATTTATAAACAAATATGCCCATGATAACTTGCCTATCGAAAAGTGTTCATAGCTATTTTTAATTGAATTAATTTTAATCAATTTTCTTGGGAGGTCGACCTTCACCGATCTGATAACCGAATGAGTTTCACTCAACTGATGGTTTTAACACACAGAATATGCCTAGGAAAGGCGCCTACTTATTTCTGCGCATGGCTACCTCAAGCAGATGTGAACAGGTAAGTCAATATAGGTAACTACACCAATCTGTTAACCAATCGAAATTGATATCACAGGTAAAAATAATTTGATTACAAAACCAATCGTATAGGCTTGCCTGCAAAAATCGTACATAAAATATTATTGCCAAGCTATAAAGTCTTAGAATTTCAGCTATTTGATAGGTGCGAGGAAAAGTAGAGCGTCCGAGGTCCGTGTGATAGAACAGGACACAACATAGCTGCTACGCTACTGACCGTTGAATGTATCCGAGTGCGCATGCTCGTGTACATGTGTGACAGTGACAGCATTTATTTACACCTGACAGTAATTTTGAACCCCTTTTATATGCCTTGTAATAAACGCTTTAACAACATAAATGTATTACATTTTATTTTTCTATATTGATGATTTTTTTAATTTATTATACTAACATTTTAAAAGTAACACTTATTCTTTCCCGCTTTACGGCATTTATTTGATTTTAAATAATGAATAAATTATTCTTTATTTAATTTCAAATAAAAAATATAATTTTTTTTATCATTTTTAAGTTTTATAATTTAGCTTTAAAATGAAAAAAAAAATTGGATTTTTATTTTTTATTAATATATTAAATTATTTATTTTTGATTATTTCATAGCTGTAAGTATATATAGTGTGAAATAATACAAAAATTGTGATCAAATTAGAGTTATAATAAATTAGAGTTCAAAATTACTGTCGAGTGTGTGAATAAATGCTGTCACTGTCACTCACATGTACCGAGCATGCGCACTCGGATACATTCAACGGTCAGGTAGCGTGCAGCTGCTATGTTGTGTCCTGTTCTACCACACGGACCTCGGACGCTCTACTTCCTCTCTCGCACCTATCAAATAGCTAAAATTCTAAGACTTTATAGCGGCAATAATATTTTATGTACGATTGGTTTTGTAATTAAATTATCTTACCTATGATATCAATTTCGATTGGTTAACAGATCGGTGTATTTACCTATATTGACTTACCTGTTCACATCTGCTTGCCAGGTAGCCATGCACAGAAATAGGTAGGCAAGCCTACCTTGGCATATTCTGAGTGTTAAAAACTATCAGTTGAGGTGAAACTCATTCGGTTATCAAAAGAGTGGAGGTGATGGAAGAAAATTTATTCAAATTAATTCAATTAATATGACCTAACTAATTTCGAAGCATATTTGTTTATAAATTATATATGATAAAATATGTCCATGTATCAGATATCGACCTCCCCACTCTTGAACTATACCATAAAATCTAAAATATTCCTAATCCTGATTACACAATTATGAAATAAAGACTAGAAAAAATCGAAAGGACAAGCAAATAATGTATTTTATTTTCTAAATCGAAAACCGTCAAGACGAAAGAAGGCGGAGGCCATTTTATGTGAAGATAGAGGGCAATTACAAAATTATTTGGGAAAAAGACATATCAATTGATCAAAATTGACGGCATGTTAACAGGGATGAAATAGAAATCCTTCATCATGGGAAAATTTATTTTCATGATTTGCATGTACTAAAATTGAAGGGAAAGCCAAAGCGGTTTTAGAGATATTGGGGAAGAAATTATTTTTTTGTTAAATTTCAAGGAATAAAGAGATTGCGGAACTATGTTCATATGAAGAAATGTTCTTATAATCAGCCAAGCATTATCGCCCTTTAGGATCAGCATTTAATTATGACACACCCTTTATTTTCCATTGTCGAAATTACTGTTTCTGCAGTTTTGTTATTCATACGGTTGACTGAAATAATCTACTAACACCAAAAATTCTATGCCATTCAACGACTTGAAATCAGCGCCAATTGTACAATAAAAATGATCATCTGAATCGGATAACCCGGTACAAAGTTATGAGTGGTAGACTTTTTTAAAATTCAAATGCGACCAATGTCGATGTATACCCTATCCAATTTGAAAATTATCATCAAAATAGGACTACTCTGTGAAAAGTTATGCGTGGTCAAACACAAACAATTAAATAAAAAAAATATACGCGTCGACATGATAGCCTCCTCCTTTTTTTCATCGGTTGAAAATGGCTACCTTCAATATTTTGCTGGTCGGTCGTCTCTCTTGCGCCATATAGTATATTTATTTAAGTATGTGGAATGAACCCGCTACGAGACCAACAATGGAAAACACAGTGAAAAATTTTTAAAATATTTGCAGCTTATTTGGGTTATAATGTGAGGGGTTTTAGGAATAAAATATCATGTTCTCTCAATCTGTCTCAAAAAGGAAACAAAGAATAGCAACTCCGTTATCCACCCTATATATCGAGCTCTCCTCACGTAACTCTATCACGTATCGCCATTCTCATGCCGCTACAATAGAAAAGGTCGAGGACTCCCGAGTAAAAAATAAATGTCCTCCACAGCACACTCCAGATTCAACGAGGAGTTTGAAGGAAAACTCTATCACGTATCGCCT
>JAFIRS010007331.1:0-26103 GCA_018342105.1 Gonioctena quinquepunctata | reverse complement strand
AGATTCTTTATTCAACGCACTCATCAATACTCGCAGTTCACTCTTAGCTCTCTCACAGGACAAACGCCCTCCTCGCTTGGAGTACAAGGATTCATGAAGGTCATGACTACAAGAATATGTATGCCTACACCACAACTTTAGTCAAGGTCAAACAAACATCGAGATCAAATCTTTGGTTGCCGAAACAATCCCAACATCAAAACTCAAGGTCAAATCTCAAAGTCAAAACTTAATGTTATGAATCTCAAGGTCATATTCAAGGTCAAGTCGAATCCAAAGTCGACCAAACCCAATATCAAAACTCAATGACAAATCTCAAAGTCAAATCTCAAGGTCAAACACACCACATTGCACACCTGCAACCATTCAAGGTCACACGTGACGTCATAGTGGTGGGGAGACGCAGAACCGGCTTAAATCTCCTACTTTTTGTGCTTTCGAAGAGAGGTACTTACCAGAAATCATTTGTAACATTGATGCAAGAAAATAACGCACTCATAGGTCTTTAATACATTTTGGTCGAGATGCGGAATCATCTGCAACTGATTCCACATCTGATTTTGAAAATCCTTCATATTTTCTAACAAATCAATCTATCGTACCCCATGACGGTTTTAATGTCAAAAAAACTAATTTCAAAGTGTTTCTCCAAAAGAAATGTTTCTAACGTTTTTCCATCTCTGCAAAGTGGCATTGCTTCTAGAAAATGTGTTTCCCATTTCTTCCGGTCTTCCTGATGATCGTGAAAGCGTGAAATAGATTTCGTTGACCAACATATATTGAAGAACTTGTGAGTGCGATGCCTCTTTGCATCAATGTTACGAGTTATTTCTGGTGAGTACTCTCTTTGGAAAATATTCTGCTTTCCTCATTCATCTATATGAGTTCTCAATTAAGACTGGAATATAAAATCAAATAAGTATCTGAATGAAAATGCAAATTTTCACTTACATTTTTTTTTCTTTCGAGTTAGGGTCCCTTCTCAATATCTATCAGATGTAGTTCAATGTCCATGGCTTTAGCCAGGGAAGTAGTTGTTTCCTGTTGGATATTACAAAAAATAACTTGATATTTATCGTGTATTATTCAATTCCAAGAAAAATATTTCTATTCAATATTCAATTCAGAATGTTTCTCTTTTCAACATGAATATCCTGAAAGAGGGTTTTTCTTGAACGATGGAAGATAGTGACTAAAGTTCATCTTTCAGTCGCAGATGATCTGATTTTATGGACATCCTGTTCATATTTTTAAACAAATCAATCATGTCATATTCAGAAATCATTGTAATGTCATCGTTCTTCATGCGTGTGCAATATTTCAAATAATTGGGACATCTGGAAGCGGTAAAAATTCATTTTAAATTCCATTACATCCATTCATACAACATTTCAGGTGGAGCTAATAAATGAACAAACAGGTCCGTTGTTGGTGTGTGTGTGTGTATGTTGTACAAAAATTGAAGATTGAAGATGGATGCTTTCGCTGTTCATATTTTTAAACAGATCAATCATGTCATAGTTATGAAATCATTCTAATGTAATCGGTTCTCAATGCGCGTGCAATATCTCAGATATTTGGGACGTCTGGAAGTAAGTAAAATTTCAAAGATTCCGTTAAATTCTATATATATATATATATAGGTGAAGCCAAAAAAAAAAATTGTGCCAATAACAAATATCAACATATATATATATATATATATATATATATATATAAATAAATATATATATAGATTCCAGTTTCATTGTAACACCATAGAGTACACACATTTATATAATTTTAAACAACGCTAATGTGGTTGTAACTTTCAACTTCGTTTTATTCCTTGATCTACGTTCTTTCTCTTGCATCACTATGTTAGATGAATATGTTTAACATCCATTGAAACCTACCCCAACAAAGTTTCTCCATGATGATGGAAATAAACATTTGCGAAAGCTTGGATAAACCTTTAAGAGTTTACTTTTCATTGGTGCTTACCCCAATATCCCTAGTTTTGTACCTAACTAGTCAGCAGTCAGCAAATACTTCACAATATATATATATATTTATATATGTATTTATATATTTATATATATTATATATATATATATATATATATATATATATAGATAGTTTCGTTTTTCTGGACTGGATAGTTTAAACTAAGGATTCAAACTGTCTTGGTTGCAGTCAGATGTATCTTTGATCTTCAGGCTCAATGATTAAAGAAAACTCTTTTCATTTTCAAGCTTTGGAAGTAGTTTATTCCTTATCAAGACATCAACATGAGGTTTAAAAATTTTGAAACACAAAATTCTATTGAAAACAAGTTGAAGTTGGCAGGAATCATTCCTGCCAAGTACGTTCCACTAAGAACACATCTAAACTCAGTGTTGAATTTAGTTGATCAGAATAATGAAATAATGATTTTGATTTGATGTGTTTCTGTAACAATATGTTTTTGTTTTAATCTGTAACCGATTGTTAGTTATGAATTCATTATGTGTTTTTAAATTAATGACGTGTTTCAACTTTGCTGTTTCTATGGAATTTTGCTGTTTTCTAATTTTAAACCTGAAGTTGATGTCTTGATAAAGGAATAAACAACTACTTCCGAATGCTTGACAAATGACAAAGATTTTCTTTTAATCATTGAGGAGACCTGAAGGATACATCTGACTCAACCTCAAGACATTTGAATCTTAGAATATATATAAATACAATATAGTATTATATATATATATATATATATATTATATATATATATATATATATATATATATATATATATATATATATATATATATATATATCAAGGGATGGGATTGATTGTTTTGATATTTATTTTATGTCTGATTGAACTTCTCACGGAACAGGAGCGCATGAAAATGGGTAGGTGAAAACCTCCAGATGGAAGGTTTCTAAATACAATTTACTGGAACATGAGAGAAATGAACTGACGTTACTAAAACTTCAAAAACTCTAACGCAGATGGCGCTACACTGATGAATGATTATAGTGAAAGAAGGTTGATTAGACCATTGTATAAAGAGTATACTCTTTATACAATGGTCAGACCAATAGAGATATAGAATTGCCTGTCCATCTATCATATTCGATATCAAGTACCTCAAATCAAATAATACTGATTGAGGCATGCTCTTATACGGGAAGGACAATTATTCGAACTATAAGAAGACTTCCCTTCAGAATTTTTTGGGTTTAAATTTTTCAAAGTACGAATGGTAATCGATAGAAAATTTCAAGAATACAAAAGATCCATATTATTTATTGTTATAGTTGATACTACAATTATTAGTAATATTGTCACTGCAGTTGAATTGTCACCTAGCGCGATGAGTTACAGCGATAATCCACATAGTAGGTACCGCTGTAATTCAGCGATAATTCACACCTCTTATGGACATTTTAACACATGCGTGAAAATGTTGCTGTAATCACGTCCAGGGTACCCAGAAGGAAAAAACTTCCGCAAAGTTTTGTGGTTGCTATAGTAACGAGCTGAAACGAAAGCTTCTTATTGGTTGAAAAATGGTGGTGTGAAATTTTCAATGTAATCTCAATTTTGCTAGGAAATTTTTAATCATTCGTATTAGTTTTTTTCTATAACTCAACTCTATTATTATTATGGGTAGTAAGAAACACTTCTGATGACATTAATATAAAATATAGCGATTAATATTCAACGAATATTCTGTATAATTCATTTTCGTAAAATTTCAAGAAAAAATAAATTTTTAGCGGCCCCTGAAATCCCCCAAGACATATTTATTTTCATAAAACTGGACTAATTATAAAAATACATTTATTAAAAAAAAAAATTATGCGCTTATGTCAATATCGGAGTAGAAATTGTAGAGTACTTAATAACATGTCATCATGATAGTTTGAGTGAAGTTATTACATCCGAAATTTGGGCGAATCTCCAAATAGAAGGACAAGTTAAATATGTTTCTCGTGCAATCGCACGCGAAGTGAGTATTTCGCGTTTTCAACACAGTCCGCGAAATTTAATTTCGCGGCCGTTACCCATAGCAACGACCGCCAAACCAAACGTCAGTTCCAAATTTGACATTTCAAAAATACGACAATGACAACGATTATTTTTACATTATGTTTGTCACACCAATATTTAAACTCGCTGTTACATTTTGTATGCCGTTTAGAATTTTCAGGTATTCGGGGCCAAGTTTACAATTGTTTGAGAGTGAAGATCTAATATCACTATCAGTATCTGACATATTTGCGTTTTGTCACTGAACTGCCAAAATGGTTTGTATATATTCAATATATCATTTCCATAACGCTGTGACTTTGTTATTTTGAACTGCTGTCTATTTTGAAGCAATTATAAATTTATTTGCAATTATCTAGGTTAATTTTGACGATTGCACGAAAAATAGTGTGTATGCAATGACCGCGAAACTTTTCAGCGACCTCAAGATACAATAGTTATTTGTATGTCAAGGAAGTGAAATACCTTTTCAGCGACCGAAAGAAAAGCTATCGCCGAGGTCGCTTGCGGCCGAGGCAGGATAATCTTGAGGTCGCTGAAAAGTTTCGTGCAATCGTCAAAGTTAAATAACTAGATAATTACAAATAAATATATTATTGCTTTGAAATCGACAGCAGTTCAAGTTAGTTAACAAAGTCACAGCTTTGCTATGGAAATGATATGGTTGAATACATACAAACCATTTTGACAGTTTTCGACAAAACGCAAATATGTCTGTTACTGATAGTGATATTTTAGTATCTTGCACCTCCAGAGCTAAAAAGTATAAACTTTGGCGCTTTGCGTTTCAATACCTGAAAATTCTAAACGGCAGTACGTAACATGTTACAGGAACTTTAAACAGAATGTAAAATAATCCTTGTCATTGTTGTATTTTATAAATGTCAAATTTGGAAGTGACGTTCGGTTTGGCGGCCGTTGCTATGGGTAACGGCCGCGAAATTGAATTTTGCGGACTGTGTTCCGAACGCGAAATACTCATTTCGCGTGCGATTGCACGAAAATAACTATTTCGTGCAATCGCACGCGAAATAAGTATTTCGCGGCCGTTACCCCTAACAACGGCCCAAACCAAACGACACTTCCAAATTTGACATTTCTATAATACGACAATGACAAGGACTATTTTTTATACTGCATTGATTTTTAAATTAACAACAAAAACATAGTTATATTATTTAAGATAAATATTAACATTAATTGTGCAGTTCGTATTATTACTTATATTTTCTCCAGAAGTTGAAGTACCTACATCTAGTATTTCTGAATAATGGTTATTGACATTCGACATCAACTTATTTCCTTTGGGACATAACATGTTGAAAGTACCTACATTCAAACTAGATACTATAGCGCCAGAAATTGAGTTGGAAATTTGTTTCTTATTCTCGATAAAGTCTTCTACATATCCTTCCGCTACTGTCGTGGACTTCCATCCACCGTGACGTTTAAAAATTGACATATTATCCCCAGTATTGGTGAGCAGCGTAGCAGAACTTCTCCAAAAACAGTGACCCGTGCAGAATATGCTTTACCCCCAATTTACATTCATTTTTCACACCGTCGGATGACAACCCGTCTAATCATATTGGGTAAAACATTTCGAACTGTCTGCTGATAATGCCCTTTTATCGTTAATTTATGGACATATACTTTATGTTCCATGTAACCTCAAAAAATCAATTGGCGTTATATCGGGAGATCTCTGTAGCCAAAGTTAGAGACTGTCAATTGTGATGCACAGTCTAGTAGAAAAATCAAAATTTGGGCAAATAAAAGAAACTAATTTCAGTTGTGGACATTTTGGAATATTATGAGTTTTGTCCATAGGAAAGTCAATTGGAAATAAGAATGATTTTCAAAATAGGCGTGAACTATAAGAAAAAAAAATGATTAGATCTTCTTCTAATTATCATTCACGAATTTGACAGCTTTTGTGTGCCCCGAACAATATTTAACAGATATAAGACTGTCGCGTGCGACCTCCTTATATATATATTCAAAAACATTAGTCTAGAATCCCTGAGAATGTTATTTCCGAAATCATCTCGATGATTTTATGACGTCCTCGGAAGGTACCGACGGCCGCATTATCTAGCAGGTGTGAGATGCACAGGGGCGGACTCTACGGATTTCGTAACAATATTCTCTGTTGTGGTCCGATTCCATTTGAAATTGGTATAACGGGATTTTTGAAATCGAAAATTTGGAATGTTTTTCTCGAAATTCAAGATGGAGACGTCGAGATAGCGGACGTATTTTATGAAATGAGTACAAATCTATTCTAAATTGGTATAAGGGAGTTCTTGGGGTCATATCGTCATTTTTCAAAATCGAAATACAAGTATTGAGGATACGAACTTTTGGGGTGAAGGAGTGTAAATTCTTGCTGTTGCTTCAATTTTCAATCGGATCAATTTGTAAAACGAAACTATATGAAAAAAACGCTTTCGAAAACAAGCTTGCATTTGAAGGCAATGCCATTATTTTTTTGTAAGATATGAAGAGTAATCTTCTTCTGTTTATAACGACACCAGGTTCAATACTCCCACGCGATACTTTCAGTTATCGAACTTTTAAAGCTGTTATAAATTATGTCACACATACAAAAATTTTAATGTTTTAAATACATTATTTACAATATTTCAATGTTTTAAATAATGCTAATAAATGCTATTGAATTGTTCTTTATTAATTTTCACTCTCAAGTCACGTAAGTATTACGGACAGATTTAATCTTTACACTCGCTTCATTAGTTTCACTTGTATATATGTATGTCTGAATGTATGTAACGAAATCTTTGAAATTAATTCTCACTCACTTCCAGCCGTCCGAATTATTTGAAATTTTGCACTCGTATTGAGAATCCAATGACAATACAATAATTTAATAATATGTCTAATTCACATTACCAAGATTTTGTGAAGTCGCTAGTGAAAATGCCTACTTTGCATTTCAAAGATTTGGTAAATTCACTGGCATGATCTTAGTACGTCCACCAAAATTTATGAACAAAAGACCTAATAGGTTGAGGTACGGAGAGTTGAAAACCCATATCGACTCCCCCGACAATCTATTTTCACCAAAAGTTAGTGAAAACTTCTCATGTGGATGAATTAATCGGGAAGTGTTCTCCTGTAGTTGGAAAGTGCAATATGGACTGAAAAGTTAAAAATAAAATAATAGTTAATAAAAAACGCTTTTGTAAATATGAACTAAAAAGATTAAGATAATAAGAATTGAGTCATTGACCGAAAAACTAACTTTAATATATTAAAATTATTATTGAAAAATAAAAAAACACGCCTATATAGCGATATATCCCAAAAATATAAAAATAATAAAGTTATTGACCAAATTATTTCCTCTTATATAAAAAGGCGTAAGTAGGTACTTGATAACGTTATCTTAACCTTCCGCTTATAACGTACGGTCTCTCGCACCGACTGATTTGAATATTCGCGCTAACTATCTGTTGTTTATATATTTCCCGCTTTCCGCCATGGTACCTTTCGTACTATTGAGAATCTTGTCAGGTTTACATTGTCTGTCGAATAGAGCGTTTGCTTCGTTAGAAAAATAAGTATACGGTGCGTGAAACCGGCGTTATCATTCGTGTAAAACTCTGAGGTAAGTATAATTTGATTTGGCGTCTTCATTCTTGAACTGAATAGTATGTTTCTAGTGTGACTACGTCAGAATGAGTAACGAAAGAGAACAGGAGCAATTGCGAAGACTGTATGAGGAAGTCAGTGAATCAGTCAGCATCCAGGGCCGATCCTAGGGTATTGGCCGCCCGCGTGCAAATACCAGATGTGCCGCCCCTCCAGAGATTTTTTTCTTATTTTGACTAATATTTAACGTTGACGTTATAAACTCTCAAACTCATCTACCTGTATAACGTCTATTTCACACACAACGAATTTGGACATACTCAGTGCGTATACCAACGAAAAGTATATAAATCAGTTGTTCTACAGTCTACAGACTAGGTACCTAATCATTATAATTACCTAATTATAAAATAACCTTTCTGGCTTCCTGAGTGGCAAATTTATCAATAATTTCCGTAAAATCTATTTTTTCACAGATTTCGGATTCAATAGAGATGATGGCCAAATCTGAAAGCCTTTCTTGTGTCATAATATTTCTCAAGTAATTTTTAATAATTTTTAATTTGCTGAAACTTCTTCCTCCTGAAGCCACAGAAACAGGTAAGGTTAAAAAAGTTCTTATTGTTAGAGCAAAATTAGGAAAACAGGAAATGAGATCATTTTTGACTATGATTTCTAATACCTCAATTGGCTGTTTCTTACCTGGAAAAATATCTTTGAATGAAGTTATTTCATTGAACAGTTGTATACCGTCAATATCTTTCACGATACTTCCTTCCTCCTGTACCTGTAACTTAATATCTAAGTCCATGCAGGCTTTCATGAGATCATCACTAGAAATGTTGTGAAACTCATACAGAAAGCAGAATATTGAAAAGCACTCAGATAATAATGTAAATCTTTTATTTACCGAAGAGATCGCGTGATCAAGAATTGCAAAATAGAAAGAAGTCTTGAATTGCTGGAAGGGATTCAAAAGGGGTTCATCACTGCCCTCGTAATCAAATAAACGGACCTTTTTCCTGAGCCTCGAACTTGGAAATTCGGGATCAATACCTAAATCTTTAGCAAGTGTTGTGGCTGATTCGACAAATATTTTGAAATTATCGTCTGATCTTTGTGAAACAAAATATTTTTTTAAATTATCTAAGCCTTCAATGCATTTCGCGATGTTTAATTTAGGATTTTGAAGCATTTCACTCAGAACATTAATTCTTGATAATAAATCATGCCAAATCAAAATTGAACACAAAAATTTGAATGATTCAAGATTTTTAATTATTTATTTTGCACCATTTTTTGTTTTCGCGTCTCTGGTAGAATCTTCAATTAAGGCATTTGCGGTAATAATGTTTTTGAGGTCCTGCTTTAGAGGTCTAATAGCATTGATACGACTTTCCCACCTTGTTTCACTTAATGGTTTCAAAGTTAGATTTTTCACGTATTTTTTTAGTAAATCCTATCGATATGGGGACGCAGAAAAAAAATTATATACCTCTTGTACCATATAAAAAAATGCAGAAATTTCACCACTGGAGCTGGCAGCGTCTTAACGACGAGGTTTAAGGTATGAGCCGCACACGGCACGTATAATGCTCTAGGATTGATATCGAGAATCCGTTTCTGAAGCCCTATATTTTTCCCCTTCATGTTCGATCCATTGTCGTAGCCCTGACCACGTATATCTTTAACTTCGAGCTACAGACTAGGTAATAGCTTCTCTAATAGAAAATTGCACATACCTTCTCCAGTGGTATTAGTTACTGAAAAAAATCCTAGAAAAAATTCTAAAATATCTACTTTACTTTTACCATCAGTAGTGTTCACACATCTAATTACAAAAGTTATTTGTTCTGTATGACTAATATCGGGCGTAGAGTCGAGAATTATAGTGTAATATTTGGCTTTTTTGACAATGTGTGTTATATCATTACGAATAGATTCGGCTAAAATATGAATTACTTCATTTTGAAAATGCTGCCCTAAGTAGTGTGGAATACGTGTTATTTTATCTCTGTATTTACTGATATTATTAAGGTGTTCTGAAATAACTGTATCAAATTTGGCCAACATCTCTACTGCCTTTAAAAAATTACCATTATCTCTATGATACAACTCCGTACTAGTTCCTCTGAATGCTAAATTTTGAGTGGCTAAAAATTGTACTACAGCAATCATTCTTTCAATGATAGCGCGCCATCGCTTTTTCTCTCTATTGTAAACATTTTGTTGTTCCACGTCAATAGTACAATTTTTTTCCATCCTCGTCTTTATTTCGCACCACGATCTTATAGAGTTAACGTGTTTTAGAGTATTTTCATGCTTATTGAGGTAATCCGAACAATGACGCCAATCAGAAAAGCCAGTACTTACAAGTTGTGTTGAACTATCTCTACTAAACAATTTACATGCAAAACAAAAAATACAATTTAGTTTTATGGAATAGCAGAGCTACGCGCGATTTATTTTCTCCTCGTTCACTAAAGTTTTGTTATAATATGAACAGCTAAATTTTCTGCCACTCTCATCAATCGGAAATTTGAAATCTGCAACTTGTTTGGGACCGTGTTCTACCAATAAATCAATATATTTTTTTGTCAAAATGTTGGGCCAAGTACCTGGATCATCTAGTGCTACTTGAGCAGAGCCCTCTTCCTCTTTGCTCTCATCTTCACATTCGGCTTCACTGGGAATGGGACTGCTTGATGATGATCTTGCATTTTTATCACCTTCATCGGGTGTGAAATCTATTGATTTATTGTTTGTTTCACTAGTACTGGTGGATGTTGATGGTTGAGAATATTCAAACTCCGCGATTTGATTCAAACCTTTTTGTTCGGGCTCACTTTTATCCGGTTTTCCAAAATACTTTTTCAATGCTCCCGCTTGTTTTGAGATTTCTTCTATTCTTCTCTTTTCTATAGAAGGCACCTGACTCTCTTTTAGTTTTTCTGTTTTTGGACGAGGACGACATCTAAAGGTAAAAGGTAAGAAGAACGATAAGTATATCATGGCTCACAGATGCAGATAAAATGAATAGGAATTCTTCAGAAATTTTGAAATTCATCGAAATAACCTCTAAAAAGTACCTACCATTGTTAATACTTTTTTTTTACTTAAAGTGTAAGAATATGGGTTATTCATAAGAAATCCCCATTCCTGTTGAAAAAGTTAGAGCAAATTATTTAAAATAAATAATGATTCGTAGCGCTCTTTCAAAATCTGGGTAAAAATTAAAATTTTCATAAACTCCCCCGGTTGGTAACGAATTTTGAAAGAATTGAAAATAAATTTTGAATTTTCAAACATTCTGTACTTATTTTCAAAACGAATCATCGCGACAAAATTAGTTTAAAAATATGCCCACTTTTTTTAACTAATTAGAAAACACCCTGTACAACATTTCATTCGTTCATAAATCTAGTTAAGAGCTTTGGTACTTACCACAGTTCTGATTTAAATATTTAAACGATACTCAACAGCAACACCTTGTCACTAATTTCCAATATTAACTTACACTTGCACTTGATTGTGTTTATGACCAGTCTTATTGTATGTTGATTCAAAATTAAATGAACATTTTGAAATGAAAATGGTTTATATATAGTGGTGAAGTAGCAAAAAAAATTCCGATGCCGCATCCCTTTAACTTTGTCGAAACAATCCATTTCTTATCTATAAAGAAAACCGCTAAAATAAAGTTTTTTTTTGACCATTGACCTGCGAGCCGCGTGCCGACTGTGATATATATAGTCTTTACAAGTAAGTTGGCAAGGCGAAAAAAAAATTCAAAGGAGGCCGCAGCGGCGAAACCTTTGAAAAAAAGCCGCCAGGCGAACAGCAGCACGTTTTTTTCAAAGGTTTCGCCGCTGGTACCTCCTTTAAAAATTTTTTCGCCGTTCCAACTGACATCGTAAAGACTATACGTTCATAAATAAGCCGCCGCGCCGCACACAGGAACCAAACACTTAGTCATGTCAAAAAAATAGTCCCTTGTTTTTTTTTATAGAAATTTCAATTTTTTATGCTGCATTGCCGGCTCTGCCATGAATTTTGCTCTCAAATGAAGAATGTGTGTAGATGAGAGTAGGAGAAGATACTAATGGACAATAGAGCAACACACAACACAACTGAGCACTTACGTTTCATTTTTCTTCTTTAAAAAAATAGCTGATTGTTATAACTGAATGCGGCCTGCGGCCGCCTCGCCCCTTAGTTTGGCCGCCCGCGTGCGGTGCACGCGCTGCACACCTGCTAGGATCGGCCCTGCGTACAGCTCTTACAGCAGTAGCTCGTCCTACGTTAAATCTGTCACAGACTGATCTATGATAAAAATGAAAGAGGGTTTATTTTTATACTTGTGAATTATGGTACATAACACTAAAATAGTTAATTTAAAAAAAAAGTACCTATAAGAATCTGCTGAGGCCATTTTCCAAACAGCTATCATCAATTGATGACGAGAAGAAATTGTAGGACATCCGGGAACACGTCGAACTAAATCTTCTTGTATCAGCTCATGTAAATAATTGAATGTACATCTTGAAAGTCTAAAGAGATCATGAAGAATTATATGAGTAAAATTTTCAAAATCTACAGTGTATTAAATTCTTCATCTGAATAACGAGTAATTACATTATCGTAATCAATAATACGTGGTCTAAGTTTTCGTTTTTCAGGATTATATTTTTGTAAAATTGTATTCCATTCTTCATCTGAGCTGGACGAACTAGTAGGTACTTTGTGAAGCATTATTTCGACGTACCAACAAATTTCCGACTGTCGCCGTAAAAGGCATTTTTATTATATACGAACATAAATTAGTTAAATACTCCTCTAAAATCAAAGTATATATGTATTTTTTTTAATAAATCTAGTTAACCAATAATTAATAAAACTTAATGTAACATAACCTCATCAACCTTTTGTTTTGTTTTTTTAGACGCGCCATTTGTATCCATTCCACTTGAGTTTATGATTGTGACGCCCAGAACCAAGTGGAACGGCAAAAACGGTGGTCGTGAGCGTGATCGTTGTGAGTGCTTAGTGGAACGCACTCTATGTGTGTTGGTGATTTCGAATGATTTGATATTCTTATTCTTCATGTTCTCCTGGCTTACTAAACGCTATTTGTACTCCGCACAGTCAAACAATATACACCATTCGGTCGTTCGTTTGATCGGATGTTGTTGTTGTTGGTGTGTGTGTTGGCTGGAGCCAATGATTTGAACTTTTCCATTTATGTATTCCTGTCCACAAAACAGGGAATTCAGCACTTCTCTGAGCACGAATGGATGTTGTTGTTATTGACAGCTCTAAAATGGCGGACGAGATTTGTGATTATGGTCCGATTCGACTCAAAATTGGTATGTGGGGGTTTTTGGAGTAGACGATAATGAATTTTTGCCGAAATTCATAAAATAAAAATGACGGCTCCAAGATGGCTCACGATCCCTGTGATTATGATCCGATTCACAAACTGAAAGGTGGTTCAATGCCAACGAATTATATCTGAATAAAAACCAAACCCAAAACATGGTATTCACCCTAAGAAATATGGAAAATTATTCAAACTCGCAAAGTAGTGTGAAATTTCTGGGAATCCATATTGACAGTAAGTTAAAATGGGATCATCACATAAATGAAATATCAAAAAAACTCATGAGGAATCTATTTTTACTGAGAAACCTCTCCAGACAAGTTTCAAAAGCAACTCTTCGAACGGCATATTTTTCCTTGTATGAATCCATTATTTCTTATGGTATTGTCGCCTAGGGACATGCAACAGACTGTGATAGAATATTCCGACACCAACGGAAAGCAATTAGAATATTAGACAATATCGACTACAGAGATGAATGCCGAAATTCATTCGTTACATTAAAAATACTAACCTTTCCTTCTCTCTATATCATGGAAAATTTAATATACATAAAAAATAATCTATCTCAATATGAAAGTTTTGAAAATGTGCACGACCACATAAAAATGATTTGAGTACAAACTACTGCCGCTTGAAAAGATGTCAAAATGGACCAAATTTTTGGGCTGTGAAATTTTACAATAAACTACCACAAAAATAAGATCTCTACCAAATAATATACTCAAAACAAGGATATTTTTTTTTAAATAAAAAACGCCTTCTTTAGCACTGAAGAATTCCTGCACTGTGATATAAGTTCTTTAACCATATAGACATTTGTTGTTGTTCTATAATTTCCAATTTTAAATTTTACTGCTTTGTTTTTAAATGTGTATGACGTCATAACTCAAGGGTACTGTATAAGATATAATTTTTTTTATATAAAAACCTTGTTTTTTGAATTGTAAGCATCTTTTGTTTATGTAAATATTATAAGGTGCCTGACATATGTTAATTTATAAATATGTATGTATTGACTTGTTTAAATACTGTTGAATGTATAAAACACCAATAAATTATCTATCTATCTATCTATCTATTCAAAATTGGTATGTGGGGGTTTTCGGGAAAAATGATTTTTTATTCAAAATTCACAAATTCAAGATGGCGTCTTCAATGTTTTCATTATTTATTATTTTATTATTCATTCGCCTACATTACCATAATGAGTGTGCTTGCACAAAGAAAGCAGGTTGCCTGCTCACTGGCAGTCGGCGCCTATAAGCGCCGATGAATTAGTTATGGTAGTGGACGACAAAGCCTATCGGAACTGGTTGCCAGTGCGAATCGGTACTGACTAATTTACTGGAATAAATTTTCAATTCTTGGTAACTTGTTGGCGGAGCCAGGCGAGAGTTTGATCAAGATAAATTATTATAATGGGTATTCAGAATTTAATCTCTGCAATTTTACAACATGTGCATTGTGGGACAAACGGCTAAAGTTTCAGAGCAATCGAAACACAAAATTTATGGAACGAGATGAAAATGGAAATGGAAATGGACGATATGGAGATATAATTAAAGGTATGAAAAACCTTTGTTCATGTTGTTTCAAAGTCCGAAAGATTCACTGGATGCATTCCTTGCCTCTTCCTCTGCATTCATTCAGTAGAACAGATTCTTCATCTGACGATGTATTGGACATCTAGACTCCATGGAATCTGCCTTGAAACTAGCAGATAACTAGCATCAGCAGAAAAACTGGGACCGGTTTTCGGCGACTACCATAGGCTCCGAATAACCTGCTTTCTTGGGATGCATTATAAAGAGCATCTCGAGAGGCAGTTGGAGGATCAACATATATCCATCGATTCAGCTGAGGAACTAGATACAGCTTCCAAGCAGCTTCAAAATGCTGATATGAAAGCATATGAAATCAGCTGCCCAGAAAAACAAAAGGCAGTCAATAAAGACGTGCCTTGGTGGAATAAAGAGCTAGCCAAACTTACGAAAAATGTAAGGAAACTCTTCAATAGAGCTGAAAGTCTGGGACACTGGAAATACTAAAAAGCGGCTTTTTCTGAGTTCAACAAGGAAATCCAAAAGAAGAACATGGAGGCAAATGTGTGAGGGGATATTGGAATTAGTCCCAGCCCAACGCCTTCAGAAATTTATTTCTAAAGAACATACCAACAGCATCGTTCTGATAAAAAAACCGAACGGTGGATGTGTAGGAAACCAGAAGGGAAGCATAAGTGTTCTCATCCAGACACACTTCCCTGGGTTCAAAGTTGTTGAAGACGAAGTGCAAAGTGCTCAGCTGAAAGGGGTTGTCACCAACCCTAACAGAGCCAGCAGGAGCCTAGCGCGGAAAATCACCCAAAAAATAAAATGGGCCATTGAGATCTTCAAACCTTTCAAATTTGCTTTATCACAAAATGGCCTTGAAATAATATAGCCCTTTTCGAAAAGGCTGTTCAAGGCCAGTTTCTTTTTCGGTCACATACCGAAAGCCTGGAGGTAGGCGACAGTGTTGTTCATACCAAAGACTAGAACGTCCAGGAGAAGAACCAAATTCTTATCGCCCCATCATTACCTCCTTCCTCCTGAAAACAATGGAGAAAATTATAGACTGTTATATAAGAAGTGGAATTCTTTTGGACAGACCGCTTCACAAAAAACAGTTCGCCTATCAAGCGTTGAATGCATTGAAAATATATACTTGGCCATAGAAATGGATCTATGTGCATTCATAGATATAGAGGGTGCTTTCGATAACACCTCACATCAGAATGCCAGAGAAAAGGAATATGAACACCTCACTGAATATAAGCACCACAATGCTGAAAAGCAGAATCATTGTTGCTGCTCTCGGATAGAAAACGGTCAGAATGAGAGCGGAAAAAGGTTGTCTCCAAGACGGGGTTCTATCGCTTCTGCTGTGGTCACTACATGAATCTGTAATTACGACTCAAGGTTACGCCGATGACCTGGTCGTCACTATTAGGGGCAAACATGATGAGATAATATCCAATCGCATGCAGAGAGCACTAAATATAATCAGAAGCTGGTGCGCAAAGGAGGGACTAGATGTAAATCCTAGCAAAACAGTGCTGGTTCCATTCACAAGGAGGCGTAAGTATGAACTGAAAGCCTCAACCCTGAATGGAACCCAGCTAACTTTTTTCAATGAAGTCAAATACCTGGGCGTCATAATCGACCAGATACTAACATGGAACAGTCATATCCAAAATATTCTTTCCAAGGCCACAGCGGCAACCTGGACGTGCCGCAGAGTTTTTGGCAAGACATGAGATTTGAAGGCGAAAATGATTTACTGGTTATTTCAAACGATCATCAAACCCATGATTCACGTGCCCCATTATAGCACTAGAGGTAATGCTGAATCTTCTGCCTCTGCTCTTGTATGTGATGAAAGAAGCGACAAAAAGTGCCCTCAGATTCCCCTAGAATCCAGGTACAAGCCATCAGATATTATGGCAGCTAAGCACGACTTTGAAGTGAATTATGAAGTGGTTGTAAACAACCACCATATATCAACAACGAACCGGCCTCAACTAGAAAGGAATGCATCAGTATAATATACTGATGGTTCCAAAATGGACAAAAGGGCTGGAATGGGAGTAACAAGTCCTAGTATCAGGCTCTCAAAATCTCTAGGAAGAGCCCCAACAAATTCTCGAACAGAAACCAATGCTATAAGAATTTGCGCCAAACAATGCCTTGAAGAAGCTCAAGAGGGTCAAAGATCTATATTCTATCAGACAGCCAAGCAACCCTAAAGGCTCCAAAGATACACACTTGTGAGTCTAGAATGACTTGGGACTGCAAACTCTCCCTAAGACAACTGGCTACGAAAACTCAGGTTACAAGGGAATCAAAGGCAATGAAAAAGCGGACAGCCTAGCCAAGGAAAGCGCAAACACTCAATTTTCTGGCCCGGAATCCCTCTGTGGTTTTTCCAAAGCCCACATCAACGGAGAGTTTTGGCGCTGGAAAGCTGACCGAATCAAAGCCCACTGGAATAAGGTTCCAGGGCAAAGACAAGCAAAAAGGCTTCTGAGCCCATTGCAAAAGACAGTGGAACAGCTTCTCGAGTTGGACAAGAAAGACTTGAAACTTGTAACGGGACTGCTCACCCGAGGAGGAATCACCTCAAAAATGGATAGATTAGGCAATGAACTGCGAGAACCTCACTGAACTTGCAGAAAACCAGCTTTGCTACTGCCAAGCGCTGTTTTACAAAAGGCTAAATTTCCTCGAAGGGGTTTCACTAACGCCTTCGGACATCAGGGATATAGCTCCTAGGAAATCCCGGATCTTGATGAATATATGAAGGGTACTGTACCAAAGACCTCATAGGTCGAGGTGCGGAGTGGCTGAAGAGCCATATCGACTCCCCCTACAATCTACAACCTGCTTTCTCCGTGTGCGTACACTGAAGGAAGGTGTATTGTGAAATAAATAGCTGAGATGTGAGGAGGGGAGCTAAATGATATGAATGCTTTCAACGTATGCCGAAGCACTTGAACAAAAATAACTAATTTTAGGTTATCACGAGTCTCACAATCAAGGTATTTATCCAGCGCAGCCCAATATTTTACCTGCAATGTGTTGGCATACCATAACTGAGGTTATTGCCTTATTGGCGATCTTTTTTACGTGTCGATTTCAGATTTGGTTTGAGTCTAAGATTAGTCCTAGATACTTGACTTCTTTTTCCATTCTAGCTTTATAATTTTTGTGGAAAATACTATTTATTTTGGTTTTCGATGGACTATGGAGTATGAGATACGTTCCTAACTTGCTGTGGCAATTTTGCTCCAGCGGCCAAGGTAGTGGCCGGAAGAGACCGTAGTCACGTTGAAATTTGATATGTTAATGGAACTCATCGACTTGGAGTTGTTCAATTTTTCTTAAAAACTGCCCAAGCGAAAATTCTAAAAAATCAATATGATTCTTCAGTAGCCCACTAGCGAACAGTACATAATATATTTTTTGCAATTATTATTTGTCAGGTGGCGATGGCTATTCAGGATTATGAGATGATTATCTTGAAAGAGGACATTGTAGCGATGAAATTTAACGAGATGGTACCATAGAAGTTCTTATTACGTTCTTATGCTGTGGTTGTAAGATCAAGCATATTCAGGAGTTTGATTTCTAAAAGGGATAAACCCTACATTACGTATAATATTAATATGATTTTATGAAAATCCTGTTCATATTTTCAAACAAATCGAATTAATGAAAATATTATTATTTTTTGGCAAACCACCACCTAATTTAATATAAACATTATATTGTTTTGTTTCACAAATAATCAAGAATTGAATATAAATGTCGTCTTCTGAGATCGAAGTAATGCAATGGAAAATATAACAGGCTCGCAAGAGCAATATAGTATGTTTACGTTAAGAAGAGAATGATGTCTGTTATGGTAATTTTGTATATCCAACATAACAAAGTTGAAATTCCCAAATGAAATGCTTTAAATATCGATGAATCTGGTAAAAGTCAATTTTGAAAGTTGCCAACCTGTTGGTAACATTATACTATGAATTTGAAATAAACTTTGTAGAAAGGACATTCCTTGAGGTTGCAGTCAAATTTAATAGCCAGTGAAAAAAGAAAAACTCTTTCTTATTTTGTCAAGCTTTCGAAAATGTTTATTTTCATTATCAAGACAGCTGTGAAAAAGGAAAACACAATTGTGAAATGCAATTTTACACAAATTTATAGAACTTACTAAGGTGAGGTTAAGTGAAGACAGCGAACTAATCACCATTTTGTGAATGAGGAAATTTTTTCAAAATCATATCACTATGAAACACTACTAGTAATATATATAAAAATTAAACGATTGTAAAAGCACATATTGTTTAGGAAACCTAATTTAAACAATTTTAAATTTGACAGGACAATTACCACATGGTTAAAGCATGACTGAAAATGGGAATGGTTGATGACAGGAAATGCATGACATAAAATGTCAAGTGTCATATGTCAAAGTCAAAATGTCATGGGAGAAACACGTGTTTTGTCCACAAAACAAAAGGAATAGTACCAATCTATATGACAAAAATTAATAAATGAGAGAAAAAATCAAGAAATACTAAGCAGTTTTCTATATTTCAAAACTTTAGTTAGAATCAAGTTTCAACAAGTAATTGTAAATAACACTAAGGTTGGAAATATCAGATCGTTTATTCATGCTATTAGGTTCATTTTTTATGTAAACCATTTCAAGGAAATTCCTTTTGTGGTAGTTATTCTCTACTGCTAAAATGGAAGGGTTGTTGAAATTACTAAAATGATCAGAATTTATATTATTTAGCTAAACAACTATTTTTTTTAATTTTACAATCACTCTTATGAGATGCTATGCGGCCTGTTAAATTCCTACTAGTCTGACCGATATATATTTTATCACAGTTAAGGCAAGGAATACTATAAATGACATTTGATTTTTCATAGATCGTTGAAGGGGCTTTAGTTCTAGTGTAAAGGCTAGCAATAGTTTTAACATTTTTGTTGGCAATGCGTAGTTTATCTAATTTAAACACATTAGTCAGTTTAGAAGTTAGTTCTCTTACATACGGTAATGTTTTGTAAATAAATGATTCTACTGGTTGAGGTTGATTGAGTTTATAATTGGAGAATTTAATGTTCCAAAGTCATTATTTATTTATTATTATAACTGCAACCTCAAGGAATATCCTTTCTACAAAGTTTATTTCAAATTCATAGTTATTTTCAACTAGTCCAGTAACGAGACTACCTTTCTTCTATATATGTATATATATATATATATAAATATATATATATTTATATATATATATATATATATATATATATATATATGTAAATGTTAGGTTAGGTTGAATATTTGTCGAATTTTATTTCAGCAGGTTGCAGATACCTTGAATTTGACTATTTCTACTGTACCGTATTTCGAGTCTAATAGAGGTGAAGTATTCAGCAGTCCATCGAAACAGCGAAAACGGGTGAAACCAGTGCTAGGTAGATATTGATGGTTTCGATAAAGCTGCAATTCGAAATGTGATCTAAGTATTTAGGAAAACATATCAATTTGAATACTTTGAAAGGTGAACTGGAGGAACGAGATCATTTCAAATGTCGTAAGGCATCTTTATGGAAAATTCTGAAGAAAATTGGTTTTACATACAGAAAAGATGATCCACGTCATGGATTGATGGAGCCGCAAGTAAACGAATACACTTTTCACATGATTACATGAAACTCAAGGGGGAGCGTTTACGTGTATTCTTGGATGAAAATTGGGGATTCAAAGATGGCATCATTGGGCGATTCTGGCAACAGTTCAATGTAAAAAATTATAGTTGAAAAAAAACACGTTTAAGGACTAAAAAGTTGAAAATAATAAAACTGAAGTCATTGACCAAAAAAATTCCCCTTTTGTAAAAAAAGGTGAGGTACTTGATATCAGTCATCTTAATCATTATGAAAAGAAAATGGAGAGCACCCCACGCTTTCTTTACGAATACAAGTCGGATATTATCGTTGAGTGGTAATACGTGGAAGATATTTTTGATTTTTTTATATTTCTATTTAATGTGTGATTATATTCTTTTTTGGACATAATTTCTCATGTTTTTTTGTATGCCGAAGTAGAATTAATGGTTTACATGTGGCACGTCAATTTGATATAATATAACGAATAGTATTATCAGAAATAAAATAACTTTCACTGTGGCGGAGAAGTTTGGAAAAAGGATATACCGGGTGACAATGGGACTAGGCCTTGCCTATATCTCCTTCACTTATCAACCGATTGGAATGAAATTCACTACATAAATATGAGACACAATTTCGGATTAATTGACATATAAAAACAGAATGGCCGATTTCCGGTTTCGCCAGAATAGCCACCAACTTCGATTTTTCAAAAGGAACTCCGTATGTTTGATGTTTTTCGGATTCTACGGCTCAAATTTCATACGACATTGTTGCGAATTTTTTATTTTAGAATTGAAAGAAAATAATTTCCCAATTTTTTTTTAAGCCCAGGAGGCCTTGATCGGGTTAAAATCTATACTAATTTACATCAGTAACTCATAGTAGTAGTCATTTCATCGATAAGATCAATAACAAATCCTACAGCAGAAATTGAAATTTTCTGAACGCATTTTAACGAAAAAATAGTTTTTTTCAAATGGTACCTATCGAGGGCCATCTTGCCATTCGATAGAGAATTCAATTACCAATTCAACGATATACAATGTGTACCACTTTCGTTTTGTTCAAAACTGAAATCGATTAATTGTTGAATTTGTGTAATATTTTATACGATTCCTACAAGTTCCAATGAGTTATCAGTTTAGGTTTGATGGAATGAAAGGAATCCGTGGAATCATGGAAAACAGTAGGTAATAATGTCATGTCACGAGTGAAATACCAATTTTACTTCTCATTTCGATTGGTTTGTAAAAAGTTTTTTTTAAATGGAAAATTTTATTTTCGGAACGAACAAATCGTTATCTGTTAAGACGGCACCCATCGAGGACCTATTTCAGGAAATTGGAAATGATGCTGAGGAAAGAACCAGCTAATCAAAACTACATCCACTTCATCGTCAGTGAAGAAGCGGAAACTAATGTTTCAGCATATGTTCATTTTTCTCCATCTGCCTCAGTGCGAGAATTGGAAATTGAATGTGGGATCAGCAGGCAAAGTACCAGAAAAGTATTGGAGAAACATAAATATCGCTCTCGAGACAAATATCGCATCAGTTAGCATATCTAATTAACTTAATAATAATAATAATAAAGATGGCTATGTCTCCAATGAATTCAAACTGGGGTGGTCAAACCTGTATATAAAAAGGTGATAAAACTCTACCGGTCAACTACAGGCCTATTTCGCTGATTACTACCCTAACTAAAATTTTTGAAAAAGTTATAAAGCAGAGATTAGAAATATATCTAAATAAATATAAATTATTATCTGAATCACAATTTGGATTTAGGGAAGGGAAATCAACAAATGACGCCATCAGCAATCTACTAAGGAGTGTCTACGAAGCTGTCGACGAGGGAAACACAGCCCTGTGCATCTTCCTAGATCTCTCCAAGGCGTTCGACACAGTAGATCATACCTTACTACTAGACACGTTGGAGAGAATAGGTATACGGGGAACCCCCCACAGACTCTTCTCAAGCTATCTATCAGGGAGAAAACAAATGGTACGAATAAATGAAACCTATAGCAATGAGAGAGATGTTGTGTGTGGAGTCCCCCAAGGCACAGTACTTGGACCAGTCTTATTCATAATATACCTCAATGAGCTATTGGCACTCAATTCAACTGGTGAAGTAATAAGTTTTGCTGATGACACTGTCATATTTTACAGAGACACCAGCTGGATGAACCTCAAATCCAAATCTGAAAGTGACATGGAAAAAATTCTAAACTGGTTCAGTTCACGAAAACTAACTGTCAACTATGTAAAAACGAAATATTTGTCCTACACATGCTATAAAAGTAGAAAATCTGATTCTGACTATTTATCCATTAAACATAATAACGAGACCATAAAAATATATGCAACCTATGATATTAAATACCTAGGTATTACAATTGATCAGCACCTTAGATGGGATAGGCACGTACGAAATGTTAATACTCTCTACAGATTTAAATATTTTTCGAATATTTTAGATACTCACCATATGAGAATATTGTACTATGCCCTTATCGAGTCGAGAATCCAGTATGGTATCCTGGTATGGGGAAGTGCTTAAGAAGTACATCTGAAAAAGCTGTCAATATTACAAAAATACTTCCTAAAAATTATTCATAAAAAAGTGAGGAATTACCCAACTGAAAGTTTATTCACTGAAACAAATATTTTTGACTTGAGGCAACTCCACTTTTTCAACATAATGATACATACCTACAAAAACAAAAAAAGCATACTTCAAACATCAGACCACACATATCAAACTAGACAAAAAACTAAATTCTATACGAAAACATCTGCAACAAAAAAGAATCTTGGCCAGAGGAATCACTATTACCTATGCCAAAGGGCGTTCAACTATATACCAAAAAACCTAAAAAAAACATAATCATGATAAATTCTATCAGTCTCATAAAAAAAAACAATATATTCACAGCTTACACAGACACAATATACATGTTTTTCTGAATTGTAGATAAACAATGTGCAGTTTAATTAGAATAGAATAGAAAAAATGCTAGAGAATAAATTCATTAATTTAGTTATACATATATAATATACATACCGGATATATAATATACATACCGGACTCCCATGCACAACTCCGAGTTTCTATGGGATTCTTGTTTTGTTTATTATAGGTTATATTTCTGTAAACTTTCACCACATACATGTATTCTTGGTAAATACACATTATTATTATTATATATTATATTTCATTGTGCATACTTTTATAATAAACCACTTGATGATTTTACATAAATTACCTATGTCTCGTTTTATATCCACTGTAGTTATGATCATAATAATGTTCACATATCAATGTTTAATTGTACTCTTAGGTAAAAAATTGTTTCTTGTGTTTGTTTTTTATCCCCAGAATTTTATATATTTGAAAGTATTTTTTATCGACAGGAGTGTATCAATATTTCAATATACACTTCAGTTACTGTTACTTTTATTAGTGCATAGTTTGTAATTGTTCATATGATATAAATCCACACACTAACTATCACGCACAAGCCAGAGCAGCTTCAGTGATATATTCCGTTTATTCGATAGAACTCCGTTATTGTATGCATTTGTAAACTTGAATAAACATTATTATTATTATTATATTATTATTATAAATACAGTTTGCATCAGCATATATATGAAAATGACCCAGAACGGAGACTTACTTATTGTAATTGGCTTATGCGTCATCATGATTTGAATAATAGTTTTGTTTCGAAAATACTGTTCACAGATGAGTCTAGGTTAACGAAAAATGGTATGTTTAATAGGAATAATACAAGGTATTGGGCTCAAGAAAATCCTAGGTTGCTGAGAAAAGGTAATTTTCAAGAAAGATTTGGATTCAACGTCTGGGTAGGAATCATAGGGAAAAGAATCATCGGACCAATTCTTTTCAACCGGCCTTTGACGGGCTAAATATATCTACAATTTTTCGAGAACGATATTCAAGATAATATCAACGATTTACCTGAGAACATCAGGGAAAATATGTTTTTCCAGCAATATTGTTCGGCAATATCTTAGTGATACCTATGGGCAGAGATGGATTGGAACAAATGGTCCAATCGGATGGCCAGCCAGATCGCCCTATTCAACCCCCATTGATTTTAATTCATGGGGTCACATAAAATACAAAGTATACTCGAGGAAACCGACTTCTTTGAAGGCATTGTAACCGTTCTGAAGTAAAGTTTGAAAGAATGTATAGATGTTATGTTACCTACCAATTTTTTCAGATTGATTTCATTTTGATAGATGGCTCCCTACGTTTTGAACAAAAAGAAAGTGATACCTACTGTAAATTGTTGAATTGGTAATGACATTCTCTATCGAATGGCAAGATGGCCCTCGGTAGGTACCATTTGAAGAAAAAAGATTTTTTTGTTAAAAATGCGTTCTTAAAATTTCAATTCCTGGTGTAGGATTTGTTATTGATCTTATCGATGGAATGACTATTACTATGAGTTACTGATGTAAATTATTAAAGATTTTAACCTGGTGAAGGCCTTCTGAGTTAAAAAAAAAAATTGAGAAATTATTTTTTTTCAATTGTAAAATGAAAATTTGGCAGCAGTTTCGTTTGTAGTTTGAGCCGTAGAATCCGAAGAACATGTAGGGTGTTCCATTTGAAAAATCGAGGTTGGTGGCTATTCTCGCGAAACCGGAAGTCGGCCATTTTGTTTTCATATGTCTGTCAATCCGAAATTGTGATGTACAAAATTTAAATCAAATCGGTTGATAAGTGAAGGATATATAGGCATCGCCCTAGTCCCATTGTCATCCGGTATAGGCATAGTATTGGTTGGTATTACATAACGATTTCTAGCAGTCAACACCCACGGCAAGCCGCGTAAAGGAACCTCGTACCTGACCTGACGGGGGTCCCCCGACCGCAAACATATTTTTACATAACAGGAGTTTTTTTTGGTCAATGACTTAATTCTTATTATTTTCAACTTTTTAGCCCTTATTGCTACATAAGCGTGTTTTTTCAGTTTTTTTAAACTATAATTTCATTTTTGACTTTTTAGTTTATGTTGCTACAGAAGACTAAAAAAGACTACGGGAGAAATACTCTTCGAAGTATTCATTCACATAGGATAGAAGTAGGAGATTTAAGCCGGTTCTGGGTCTCCCCCCACCACTATGACGTCACGTGTGACCTTGAATAGTTGCAGGTGTGCAGTGTGTGTGTGTTTGACCTTGAGATTTGACTTTGAGATTTGTCATTGAGTTTTGATATTGGGTTTGGTCGACTTTGAGATTCGACTTGACCTTGAATATGACCTTGAGATTCATAACATTAAGTTTTGATGTTGGGATTGTTTCGGCAACCTCGAAATTTGATCTCGATGTTTGTTTGACCTGACTAATGTTGTGGTGTAGGCATACATATTCTGTGCAGTCATGACCTTATGAATCCTTGTACTCTCCAAGCGAGGAGGGCGTTTGTCCTGTGAGAGCTAGAATGAACTGCGATTATTGATGAGTGCGCTGAATGTCAAGAGAATCCCTCAAATCCATACAGATTGCGCATCGCATCGGACTTGTTGTATGGTGGGGGTATTTCACCGAAATATTCCAGGAGAAGAGTATTTCGAATCAGTGTCCCCCAGTGATCTATTGAAACAAGTCGGTGAAATGTATTCGTGTGATTGTGGTAAAGATTTCACTGAAGTGATAATCTACGTCGACATCAACGGGAAACTTGCTAGGAGGTCCTTCAGTGAAACGAGTTAAATTGAACAATGGCGATGACTCACCACCTGCACCACTCTATACATGTAATTGTTGTAATGTGACATTTCCATATTGTCAAGTCAATCTCACAATAGAACAC
>JAFIRS010007330.1:0-26109 GCA_018342105.1 Gonioctena quinquepunctata | reverse complement strand
GGGCATCATCCCAGTTTACAGCCGAAACATATACATGCTACAGATGTCTGATGAAACGGAGATCAATGCTGTATTCAGAAACGAACACAGGAACCAACTATTGGTCAGTTTATAGCCAATCTTACATCAAATGCAATAATACCCCCAATGACATTCAAAGTAGAGGGCGAATAAGTGACATTTTCCGAGGCGTACCGAATGACATCACAACGGTCTTCAGATACATCGATGGACACTTATATTTCTTTCGTCGAGATACATATCACAAGTATAACGAATTCACCCGGAAAGTCTCAGCAGGACAATTCAACTGGAATTTATGCCCCACCGAAGGACTTTTACAGCAATTGAAGACTCTACTATCGAAAATTATATCTGTATATGATGATAAATAAATATGTTATTTGTACATCTGTTTTTCACATATGGATATGAATAACCTCAAACTGCTGTTGAAAGAATGATGTCACTGTGACGTCAGTCCTCATGTTGAGGTAATGTGAAAAACCGATACAAACACACCATTTCCATGGCCAACCCAAAGGGATGTCTTACAAAGACTGGAGGTGTGCACGGCCTCGTTATGAAGGTTTAAACCTTCGGAATCCCCACGTGTTATCGTTATTTAGGACAAAATCTTAAATATCGATAACTAATGGACCTACCATTCTTTGGAACAATGAAGATGATGGAGGAAACACTTAATTGATAATTTTGCCTCTTTTCTATTTCAACAGCACGAATACAGGCTTCCAAGTTAATGGAGGCGATTCATTAATTCGTTGAAATTTTCGACAGCACGAACTACGGTCTCTAATTCAATAAAGACGGTTCATTATTTCATCGAAATTGGGAAACTTTTCAACAATTAAGAATATCATCCAACATATTCACTGGTTGTTCACCTCTCTGAGCAGATTGTCGTTGTCGGTGACGTCATCATTAATCTCAAACTGTGTTTGTGGTCACAAAGTTTGTGGAAATTGACCACACACATTACAAATTCTTATTAATTTTCATACCCAAAAGGTACAGAGCTGGGATCGAAGAGAAACTGTCTTTTTTAGGGGTCTGGGTTCTTGGACCTTGGACCTTTGCCTTTAGGCATTGGAACCGATGTTATCCCAAACAGAAAGTTTCCGTATTGAGTCCTGTGGAATTTGATTGATATATGGCAGAAATTCTCTGCCACACATCATCAATTGTCACCTCCGATGCAGGTTTGAAACGCATCCACCCTAGTCCTCTGACAAAATCCTTGGAACAGAAAGTGAAACCAATCTGATCGGTTGGCTCCACTCCCTCCGTTCCTTTGAGAATAATTTGGGTGATTGCATCCCTCACCCACCCCACAGGCTCCGCACCCTTGGGTATATTCGCAATTTTGAACTCCACAGTTCTTCCCTGGAGTCCAAAACGTCGAATTTTTTCTAAAATTATCTTTTACAATGTTGAATTTTTTCAATGTAGACATTACAAAAATTTTTGTTCACCACAAGACAGGTCTGAACCGCACAATGATCTGGAACAAACAGACTGAAATCAGCAGTGCAATGTATAAAGTAAAACGGTAGACCGGAGGACTGAACGCTTTCATTTCCCCAAAAAGGCCCCCGATGCGACATTTCAAAAGGGTGAAAAATGGCAACAGCGCATGTAAGTGGCAACACTGGCGGGTCGATTGGTGACGGAATGTATACTCCAACGGTCGTTGGCTGACTATAGACAGGTGCGTGGACGTACAGGTGGGTGGGCGGGCCGTGGCTTCCAAGCACGGTTGGCGGCCAGCCTGTCTTTGAATCTACGTCGCCCCACCTGCACCACCTATCCATCAACCAACGACCGATGATACATCTCGACCGCCAATCCCATGCGCTGATTTTTCACCGCTAATCATCACGAGGAAAGTCATCCGATCTCCATACGTGCCTGTATTTCGATCTGTTGTTCGATCTGCGATTCAACCTGTCTTAATGTGAACTAAAATTTTTAATCTACATTGAAAAATTCAACATTAAAATTTTAGAAAATTCGACGTTTTGACTCGAAGAACGTGATTCAAAATTGAACTAAGGTGCGGACGTGAGTGAAGTCATCGCAAATTTCTCCACAAGGAAGGAACAACCGATCGTGATTTCACTGTCTGTCAAGATTGTGAAAGAGTGGATGCGTTCAAACTGCACGAGTGATGATGATTGACGAGAATTTCTGCCGTACAATCAATCACGGGATAGTCGAGCGAGACTAACTGTTTGCGCAATGCACAAGGCAAGGTCAGAACGAGACTAAGCGGTTTCTTCGTCACTTTACCTGACGGTATGAAAATTAACAATTTGTATAGTGATGGTCATCGCATTATACCACAACGGTTGGAATTATGACGTCACTAATCTGCTTCGAAGATGAACAAATCGTGATATGTTGGATGATATTAACAATTGTTGAAAGTTTCCATTTCGATGAAATTGAACCGTCTTTAATTGAAGACCGTAGTTCAGTGCAAATTTCAACGGCAATGAATCGCACTGAATGAACTGTATTGCTGTTGAAAGGCAAAGTATCGGTAAGTTTCCATCGTCTCATTGTTCAAAGAATGGACTATCAGTTATCGTATTTGAATTCGTCTAAATCTTAAACCGATAGATTCCGAGGTTTAAACCTCATAACGGCCGTTACTCGATCTTTGAACATCCTCTTGGAGTTGACCATGGAAATGTTGTGTTTTATCGGTTTTCACTTCCTCAACATGAAGGAGAATGCATCTCTCAACGGCAGGTTGAGTTATCATATCTATGTGAAAACGATGTACAAATAACTATGTTGTATGCGTCATCTACGAATTATTTTCGATATAAGTCTTCATGCTGTAAAGATCTTCGATTGACGATTCGTGTCTGCTGATTGTCATGTCGTATCTTGTATTATCTCGACGAAAGAATAAGTGTCATCGATGTATCGAGACGTTGATGATAATTCGTTCGCCTCGAGAATGCGATAACCCTCTGCGAATGTCTGTATTCTTTGATGAAATTGACTATAAACTGACCAATAGTTGGCTCCTGTCGTTTCGAATACAGCATTGATCTCCGTTTCATCAGACATCTGTAGCATGTATGTTTCGGCTTGTAAATCGGGGATGATGCCTCGTAGAATGTATTTGTAGAGTCATCGATGGCTTTATATTTCCTTCTGCTTTTTATAACTTGTGAAATCGTACCGTTGACTTTATACAACCCGCCTTCAAAATATATTTCATGTTCCTCCTTTAAGATGACAATATCACCTATGTGACACCCTGGATGCTTGTTTTCGATCCTGTCGGGTACTCATGTGATTTTCAAGAAATTGTTTCATTGGTCGAAATGCTCAGTTGGAAGAGCGATAGACTGAAGATCTGGCGGTCCTGGTTCGAACGGTTTCGACATTTCCGTTTTGTTCAACTCCGCATGATATACATGCAAACTTTTCATATTATGTTCTTCAGTCAAAGTTGTCTTGATAGATACTCGCACCTTTGTATCTCACCCATAACGAAGTTTGCTCCCACTGCCCTTTGACCCGGAAAATGTTTAATTATGCATCTTGACATCGATACGAATCCAATGATACCGAAATTATCAAAATCAAATTTTTGGAGATTTGACGGTCGTGGGTTCGAAACCTCAATTTTAACATTTCTTGTTTTTGATGAATTTGAACTGTCCTCGATGCGTCCAATACGAATTGAGTATTGTTTTCCTCTATCTCTATTTTTAACAGACCGGAAGTGCTTCTTTTTCGATGATTCGGATACATCCGAAACGTCGATAGTTCTGTTTTAACTCGACGACAAGTGCCATTCATGTTGAATTCACCCAATGCATGCCTACCCAACGTCGCACCCACATCCAACATGGCCGTTTGCATTCAGCCCTACCCAACGCGTCCACCTCCAATATGGCAGTCTGCACCCACCAATGGCGTGCCTACCCTACGCTCCACCTCCAATATGATCGTCTCCACTCCACTGACCAATAACACGTCACCCACAATGGCCGCCGACCGGACACTAGCGCCCAGTGACACCAGCGGCTAAATCATAACGTAGTGGGTTAGAATGCCTAGCTGCATTCATCATTGAAAGAGATACAGCGATATGTGACGGACCAAAATCCATTTATTTCTGAGTTGAATCGAATTCTAATATATTCTGAATTTCATTTCATATGGCAGTGAACACCGGAAATGACACTTCTTATCAGAAAGTGCGGATTCCCCATTGTTTATAATAACTTTCCTTATCATCGACAACAGGAAATAGCTTCCGGCCATACTGATAACGCTCGGTCACGTATGCATGATGGTTGGGAGGGAAAAACATTTCAAATGGCAAACGCGTCAGTTATTTATCACCGCTTCAGCCGACTCTCCGTGTACTCCGTGTACTCGTGCTCTTCATCAACACTTTTTCGTGTCTGCGTTCATCTATCGAAAGTAAGTACATTTTCTCATTCTTCAGTGCTTTATTCTCCAGTGTGTTCTATTTTTTCAATTCGAAACTGATTGTTTTAATATCGCTGTGAACTCAACAGAAAATTCGCTGCTTACATCACCCACTTTCCTGAACTCTGAATCTATGATGATATATCAGTCCAGCACGTTTTATATTTCGATACCTATATAACTTGTAGACCTGATCACAGTTTAATTTCCAAAAGTACATAGCTTCTAGAGTACTCCTATGTTGATTCCTAACGTTTTGACGCAAGTACATCGAAACGGATCCATAATACGTATAGAACATTGACTTTCCTCTCCTCAGAGTATGCGCACGAGGTTGTGCTCCCAATTATAACGAAGTTCGCTCCTACCGCCCTTTTGACACCGGAAATGTTTAATTATGTATCTTGACATCGGTACGAATCCAATGATACCGAAATTATCGAAATCGAATTTTGGAGATTTGCCGGTCGTGGGTTCGAAACCTCAATTTTAACATTTTTTGTTTTGATGAATTTACACTGTCCTCGATAAGTCCAATACGAATTAAGTATTGGTTTTGTTATTCCTGTAATTTAAGGCTATCAAATGGCGATTTATTGTTCTACGATGAAATTGGAGGGCTGAGCTTGATGAATTTAGATCATATGGGTGTTCTCCTTTCATTTGACACCTCACTTGCTCTGATAGGACGGAAACTGGATTTTTTATTTTTTTATTCGATTTTCAAGTGCCAATATGGCTCAAGTACATCGAATCACATTGTCTCGTTGAAAATCAGCTGAATCGGAGACATCGACTTTTTTGGTACACCCTGTATACCAAATGTATATGAATTCATGTATTTCATGGTAATTTGAGCCACTCTGTACAACTGATTTTTGTTTTTTCTTTCCAATGACCGTCAACCAGGTTTTTTCTTTCCAATGAGAAGTGGTTTTGTTTTTTTTTTCTTACACAGTGGTCATGTTTTTCTTCGATGACAGGTGGCCATGTTTTTTCTTTCAAAGCCGCCATGTTTTTCTTTTACAAAGCGGCCATGTTTTTCCGATGACAAACGCCACGTTCTTTCCAATGACAGGCGACCATGTTTTCAATGACAAGCGGCCATGTTTTTTAATAACAGACGGCCATGTTTTCTCTCAATGACAGACGGTCTGTTTTTCGATGACAACCAACTATGATTTTGTTTTCTCTCCAATGACAGGCGACCATGTTTTTCAATAACATACGGCCATGTTTTTCAACGACAGGCGGTCATGTTTTTTCTTACAAAGTGGCCATGTTTATCTGATGACAGATGGCCATGCTTTTGTCTTACAAAGTGCTCATGTTTTTCTCGAATGATGTCGGCCATGTTTTTTTTCGATGACAGGTGGCCATGTTTTGTCTTACAACGTGGTCATGTTTTTTCTCGCATGATGTTGGCCATGTTTTTCCGATGACAGATGGCCATGTTTGTTCTCACAATGACAGACGGCCATGTTTTTTCCTTGAATTATGTCGGCCATGTTTTTTCTCTCAGTTGCCAATGAAACACCCTGTCTATCTTTATACTCTCATATTTCTCTCTTTCTCTCTCTCTCTGTCTCTCTCTCTCTCTTGTCCGAAAGGAGCTCCTATGAGGTGGGTCAACCCACATTTTCGGATCTCGCAGCCGCACCTACTGACAGGATCAACCCCGAATTTTCCACGGGCCAAAGCCACGTTGTATACTTATTTCGTTGATAGTCCTCTATGTTTAGCAAACTGACCATACAAGACCATTCTCGTCGTTTTCGATACCAATACTGCGTCGTTTTCGTCGTTTTCGATACGCCATTCTCGTCGTTTTCGTCGTTTTCATCGTTTTCGATACGCCATTCTCGTCGTTTTCGTCGTTTTCGATACGTCATTCTCGTCGTTTTCGTCGTTTTCGTCGTTTTCGATACGCCATTCTCGTCGTTTTCGTCGTTTTCGATACGCCATTCTCGTCGTTTTCGTCGTTTTCATCGTTTTCGATACGTATTCTCGTCGTTTTCGTCGTTTTCGTCGTTTTCGATACGTCATTCTCGTCGTTTTCGTCGTTTTCGTCGTGTTCGATACGCCATTCTCGTCGTTTTCGTCGTTTTCGTTACGTCATTCTCGTCGTTTTCGTCGTTTTCGTCGTTTTCGTTACGTCATTCTCGTCGTTTTCGTCGTTTTCGTCGTTTTCGATACGCCATTCTCGTCGTTTTCGTCGTTTTCGATACGCCATTCTCGTCGTTTTCGTCGTTTTCTCGTTTTCGATACGCCATTCTCGTCGTTTTCGTCGTTTTCGATACGTCATTCTCGTCGTTTTCGTCGTTTTCATCGTTTTCGATACGCCATTCTCGTCGTTTTCGTCGTTTTCGATACGTCATTCTCGTCGTTTTCGTCGTTTTCATCGTTTTCGATACGCCATTCTCGTCGTTTTCGTCGTTTTCGATACGTCATTCTCGTCGTTTTCGTCGTTTTCGTCGATACGTCATTCTCGTCGTTTTCGTCGTTTTCGAAACGCCATTCTCGTCGTTTTCGTCGTTTTCGATACGTCATTCTCGTCTTCGGTCTTTGAACATATTTACCAGGAGCGATTTTCTAATCGAGTACTGCTTTCAGCTCCATCATTTACCAGTCTCCACCGTCGTTTGGCTGAAATCGTTTAATTCCGCATGATATACATACAAACTTTTCATATCCACGTTCTCCAGTCAAAGTTGTCTTGTTAGAGTACTCGCACCCTTCTGTATCTCACCCCATAACGAAGTTAGCTCCTAGTGCCCTTTTGTCATCGGAAAATACGCAATTATGATTCTTGGCATCGAGACGAATCCATTGACACCGAAATTTCCCTTATCGCATCGCAATCAGTGGTCACTTCCGGTTCATGAGATTTTGGTGGATTTGGGTATAGTTCCATGCCGTGATCACGAATTAGGTATTGGTTTTGTTATTTCAAGTCATTTAAGGCTATCAAATGGGATTTGTTTTGTTATTTCAAGTCATTTAAGCTCACTTGCTATGATAGGACAGAAACTGGATTTTTATTTTTTATTCGATTTTCGGCCAAAATGGCTCAAGTACATCGATTCACATTGTCTCGTTGAAAATCAGCTGAATCGGTGACATCGATTTTTTTGGTACACCCTGTATACAAAACGTATATGAATTCATATATTTCATGGTAATTTGAGCCACTCTGTATGACCCCAAATTTTCCCATAGGCCAAAGCCACGGTGGGCCAACCCCCAATTTCCCACGGTCCAAAGCCATGGACCACCACACCTCTGCCACGCACCACTGTTTCAACGACGTACGCACCCCATAGCAGAATCAATCCCCGAATCCGCCACCAAACCTCCACCGCCGTCAGCGGCCACCCCGTCATGAACCCGCCAACGACCGTTGAGGTATACATTCCGTCACCAATCGACCCGCCAACGGTACCTTGAAGTCTGACGTTGCCATTTTGACCCTTGACGTCTGCCGACGCCGCCAGGATTCCGTCACGGATCACGTTCCCCGGTGAGCCAACCCCCATTTTACCCCCAATCCACAGCCACTGGCCAACACTCATCCGCTCACCTATGCCCGCGCCATTGTTTCAGCGACGTACGCACCCACTAGCAGAATCAATCCCCGAATCCGCCACCAAACCTCCACCGCCGGCCACCCCGTCATGAACCCACCAACGACCATTGAAGTATACATTCCGTCACCAATCGACCCGCCAACGGTACCTTGAAGTCTGCCGTCGTCATTTTGACCTTTGACGTCTACCGACGCCGCCAGGATTCCGTCACGAAACACGTTCCCCGGTGGGCCAACCCCCATTTTACCCCCAATCCACAGCCACTGGTGGTGGTGCGGCACCATGTGGCGGGAGTAACCGATGACCGGAGAGGTGCGCTCGTAGTGACATGAGCCATAGCGACCCCATCCCTGCTAACATTTTACTTATTTACATTTTATATTTTATATTCATCTTTACCTTAATAAATATAATATATCTCTAATAATAAAATTCTCGTGAAACGGTGTTTGTAATTAAACTCCTCCGAAATGGCTCGACCGATTCTCATGAAATTTTGTGTGCATATCGGTTAGGTCTGCGAATCGGGCAACATCTATTTTTCATCCCCCTAAATGTTAAGAGTGGTTCACCCCTTAATTTTTTATTTTATTTCTTGGATAAAATTCGTTGTTTTATTTTTTTTATGATACAGCATTCAAAAATACATACAACCCTGAATTTTCACCCTTCTACGATCAACCCCTATTTTTCCATCGCGATTTTTATTTTTTTTAATTTTATCCACAGATTCGCAATAGGGTTGCAAGATGGCAATCGAATATAATAATTGTAGTACGATAAATTGAGAACGGGATAACGGGATAAAGAAAAAACGGGATAACATGAAAACGGGATAACGGGAATAACGGGATAACGAAAAAACGGGATAATGGGATGACAGGATAAGGGGATAACGGGAAAAAGGGATAACGGAATAAAGAAAAAACGGGATAACGGGATAAGGAAAAAACGGGATAACAGGACAACGGGATAACGGGACAACAGGAAGCGGAAGGAGTCAAAAGCATAGTCTAGATGGAACAACATAAAGGAAAACATAGAAAAAAAGAAATTCTACGCGGACGAGAGTTTTCGGGAAAAACATTTTAGGGAACATAGAAATTTGGACAGAACAACGTCTGTCGGGTCAGCTAGTATATATATATATATATATATATATATATATATATATATAAATATATATATATATATAAATATATATATATAATAATATATATATATATATATATATATATATATATATATATATATATATATATATATATATATATATATATATATATATATATATATATATATATATATATATATATATATATAAGATTCATAATCTCCGACCGTAGACACAATATTAAATCTAATCGAAATATAAACCACAATAGTTATTTGTCCGACATTTTTAGTTCTTTAATTTTGATTTGAAAAAATAACTAATAAAAAAACCTTTTTAAAGGCAAGCTTTTATTTAAGCCGTGTTGTGAAACGTATAAAATGAGCTTAAGTCATCGTCAAAATTAGTTACTTACATTAGTTTAGGAGCTTAGTTATTGAGACTAAGAAGGTTTATTTTATTTTTTACTTTTCAGTTCCGTATTTCGTCGGTTTAATTTTTTGATAAAAAGTTTTTATTTTTCACTTTTTTGTGGCTGAAATCTACTATTTGTTTTTTGATTACTTCCAAAATACTTACTTACCCACCTTACTTCAACTATTACCAGTTAAATAATATGATTATCTACTTTTACTATTTGTTGTAATATAAATTATTTTTGTTGTTCTGGTTAGTTTATTTCATTACTTTGTATATCATTCCATCCTCTCATAGAATATAATGATTATGACGGATGTAGGAGAACAAAAATAATGACAATAGCGATCTGTCATTGTCAACTACATATGTGTGTGCCAATGTTCACAAGTGAAAAATCAATTATCCCCTATTTTTCTACCCGTAATTCCATCAGAAATTCAAATAGGATTAACTATGAGGTATACCCTATCTAATAAAAAATCTATACAAGTTGAAAAAGCGAAAAAGACTCTGCGAGAAAAAATCCAAATTATAAAACAATTAAAGGAGATTTAGAAGATTTTGAGAACGGGGGCAGATATAGTCCCCGAAACGTCAAGCAAAAACTATATAGAGAAGTATCTTTTGAATTTTTTTAAAAAATTTTTTGATAGGCCAATTCAGAAAACGTTATTGACATATTGAATCATTTTTCTATAGGAAATATAATTTGGTGAACGCAATAACTTATCGGGGTGAACTAATCAGTTTGCCCTTTCTACACTTTTATAGATTTTCCTGATTATATTTTCATTTTCAGACTGTGGAAGGTTACCCAAAAAACATGTCAAGAAACGTTGTTCCTCCACAAAAAAACCACATTCATTCAATAGGATATACGAAATATAACAGTATATAACTACGGATCGTCTTTCGTGTGATGCAACAGTCAGTTTCCTGGTAATATTTTTGTCACAGAATCAATAGAGCAGAAAATCTCTATTTATTGGTCTATAGCCACATTGGACGCGCAAGCCATGTGGCAATATACAGGGTGAGTCAGGAGTACTTTGATAAACTTCAGGAGGTGATTCTTCACAATATTCTAATATGAATTGTCCAAAATAAATATAAATATATATAAATAACTTTCGAAATACTGACTTTAATTAAACGAAAATTGGTATGGAGAGGTTTTCTAAATTGTCGAATTTGAACCTGATGTTATTATTGCTCTTACTCGTAGGGGGCGCCGTCTTTTTCTTTTTTGAAGATTCATAACTTTTTTGAGCGTACTTCTAGCACATTTTTCAGTGAAAAAATCAATTCCTCTATCATATCTACGTAAAAAAGCTACCCTTGTTACAAGTCGCTATAAGCAACCGTTTTTTAGATATTTGGACTTGAAAATTTCAAGTTGATTATTTGATAATCGATGCGTGTTGAAGTTATTATCATTATTTTGCATTTTTCACAAGAATGCTTGGGAAATAAAGTTGACGTTTGAGTAGTTTTGTTTTTTGTAGGAGGCGCCACCTATTCTATTTATTTTTACTTGATTGAAATAGTTATTTTCGTATCAAGGGTGCAAAATCTGTATTTGTTTTAATAAAATTTGCAAAAAATATCAACATTTTATTCCAAGACATTTTGAATATGTAGAATAAAATAAAGGAAACTAAATTGTATTAAAATAAATTGTTCAAAGTATCCACCTTCAGCTAAGATACAGGCATTCAGTCTTCTAGTCATTGAATCCCGTACCCGCTCAAAAATTATTGGTGTGTTTCTTATTGTTTCTTCCTCGTTCGCTATTAGAGTTTTATAAACTTCAAATGTCCCCAAAAATAAAAATCTAGCGGGTTAGATCTGGGGACCTTGGTGCCCACGCCTGGTTAGGTTCTTCTACACCCCTACCGATCCATCGATTTGGATAGACAGTCTTGAGGAATTCCCTGGCTACAACGCTCAAATGGGCCGGAGATAGATATATATATATATATATATATAGATATACATATATATATATATATAGATATATATATATATATATATATATAGATAAATACAAGATGGCAGCTCCAATATGGCGTTTTGTGATTATGGTCCGATTCGATTCAAAATTGGTATATGGAGGTTTTTGGCGTCGGAGATAACGTTTTTTTTGTTAAAATCCAGAAATTCAAGATGACGGACGAGTTTTGCGATTATGGACCGTGGGGATTTTTGGGGTCGAAAATTATGATTTTTTGTCAAAATTTAAAAATTCAGATTTTTTTGTAAAAATTTAAGAATTCAATACACATATATAAATAGACAGATAGACCGGGACGGTACCGGAAACGTGACAGGAACGAAACAGACAGACAGATACTGTATTTGTGTAGGCATGCATTGCAATGCCAATGCATGCCGGATCCCGCTAGTTTTTTCATAAAAATTCCAAACGGTGAATTCATGAATGAAAAAAATTATAATCTCCGACTCCAAAAACCCTCACATACCAATTTTGAATCGAATCGGGCCATAATCACAAAACTAGTCCGCCAAAAACTAAGTCTCGTGTATCGCCAATACCAAATAATTTGGTACGCCTATGGTATTTCTATTAATAGCCACAATTCGGGCATCTTCGAGAAGAATCGGTTGTTAGGTAGGGGAAGGCCAAAGTGGCCGTTTCAATATTGGACGAGCTCTACCAACCCTCAGAAGTTAATAAAAACTTGAGTTAAGATCACGGGTGCCTTACCTTTTATAGAGGGATCCGAAAATTGAAAAATGTTTTGCCGGCTGTGGGAGTAGAACCCGCGTCGGGTAGAAACAGTGGGTACAAGACTAACGCTCATACCACTGAGCCACTGGCTCCGTTAATTTTATATATTCGATTTCTTGCACCTCGATTTTCATTTTGAAAATAATATATTTTTTTTCAGGTCACCATGTTCCCGGCGTAAGACATGAAAGGGGTAAAACAATTTGGTTCAACGTTTCGGATGTTCCGGTAGCTGAAGATATCGTGGGTGCTGAACTCAAAATTCACAAAACCGAAGGAAAACTTTCTAAGAATCCAGATTCCAAATACACCGTTACGATATATCAACTGATCAACACAGACGATGGGTTAGTACCAATACATTGATTTTCATTCAGTTTGGCTTGTATGAATGAATTTCTTGTGGACGGCTCGGTTTAACAAATTATTTTGCTGGTATATTTACTAACGAGTGTGGAAAGTGGATCTTTATAGAAAGTTCGTAGAACATGAGTTTTTCATAAATTGAAAGGATCGAAAAAAACAAAATCAAGTTGATTACTTCAAACAATTACAGATTCTAAAGATACTTATTATCACATATATGAAGACAACTTCCAAGTTATAAAATTTTGAAATTGAGTTCTCGTAGATACATATCGTATATACTATCTTTGCATAAGCTTTTCCACAACAGGATTGATCACAAAAATATACTTGAAAATCTACCCTTTATAATGTGTCGTTCAACGTTATTCTACCATCGACTTTTCAACATTGACTCAGTAAATAAATGCCCTATAAGCCAACTCCAAAAATCATACATTAAGTTATATTGATATATTTGTCCTTTCGTTTTACGGTACAAAAACATTGCTTAAATGTGTTCTCTTCATTTATGTAAACTGTTATGGTTCAGTATTTAACCTAATTTCATTTTCTTTTTTTACTGAAAATTCAAAATGTATATTCAATAGTGTTCATGTACACTTAGCTTTATTGTTATGTATTGTTGTAACGTGCATCCTCATAAAATGTTTCTTCATTCTGTTTGGATGCCTATTGGACAAATAAATAAATAATAATATTGTAACGTAAATAAACTTAACTTGGTTCTACTAATTTATTTAACACTTAAATATACAACTTAATTTATATTACTACACTCTATATAGCTCGATCGTATGGGCTCGTTCAGACTGTCCGTGAGACTTGAGGGCTGTCTATTTATCTCCGTTACAGAATTCCCGATCTTTCGAATTCTGGCAGTTGGCGACGGCATGTTCCAATTGTTTCCAATATTGACCGTTGTTTTCCGCGGAAGAGCGACTGGATGGTTCTCGAATATCTCCGGGGATGATCTCATCGCTGTCGATGGCAACGTGTGAGGCGACAGGTCCGGCCTAGGTTCGTTACATTGCCCCCTTCTTAAAGACATTTCGTCCCGAAATTTCATCCTTGAGTGTGACGATATCTGCATGACTCATATCTGCACCGTGAAGTTCGATGGAAGTAACACTCCACGGTCTTCATGATCGGTCGTGGAAGAGGGTTACAGCAAACCAAAATCTTGACGCCGCTGGATCTGAATATCGCCTCCAGCATACTTCTTATGACTCTCCAGTCCAACCCATCAATACCACAGGATAATTTTGGAATTGCTAGATCCACCAGATTCTGGTCCACCATAGTATCTCTTAGTTTGGTGAGACTCTTCCAGACATCTTCATAGGACGGTTTATCTTGGGAATGCCTCTTGGTAACTAGGTAGTAGATGTTTCTCTGGCCTTTCTTCAACTGTAGCACCCCACCAACTTCTGGATTTTGCTCCCGCAGTGTTTGGAGTTGACCAAATTTCTTGGAGAACACTACGGCGATGCCCTGGACATTCGAAGATCTTCTGCCACACAGTGCGCTAGTGCGTAGTCAGCAGGCACCTCGAAAAGGTCTCGTGACTCCTCTCTAGTAACCCCATGTAGAACTTTCTGCCCGTTTGAATACAAGGACATAAACTTCTCGAACGTCATATCATCCTCCGGTGGCTTGAGGGTGCGAACTTGGTCATGGTTTCCAGCGTAAGGGGCCAACCTGTTGAAATGGACGACCCTTGGTTTCCCTCGGGGTGGCTTATGGATTCGGTACACAAGGTCGTTTATCCTTTCACGATTTTATACGGGCCTTCCCACGAGTTCCGCAACTTTGGTGATAGTCCACGACGACGTTTGGGGTTGTACAGCCAAACCAGGTCATCAACCTTAAATCCTCCAGCGTCGGCCTTGATGTCATAGGTCTTCTTCATTTTATCGCTGGCACTCTGGATGTTCAACCGGACTCGTTCGTGGATGTCGTCCATTCTCTGCCGAAGTTTGCTGACGTAGTCCTCTCCCGCAGTGTCTTGTCCTGGCGGTATCCCAAACTCCAGGTCACAAGGCAGTCGCAGTTCTCGGCCCATTATAATACTAGCAGGAGTTTGACCGGTTGACTCGTGTACTGCGGATCGATAGGCCATCAGGAACAAATGAAGATACTGGTCCCAGTCTCTTTGATGGTCAGAGACAACCTTGGACAAGTGGCGGTTGATCGTCCTGTTTCCTTACTCGTGTACTGCGGATCGATAGTCTATGATGGTCAAAAATGGTTCTTGTCTTCGGATGTTCAGCAGTAGACATATTTCTTGGCAAAGGTTGGATTCGAAATTTCTGCCTTGATCCGAGTGCAGCTCCATTGGAATACCGAATCGACATATCCACTCTTTCACCAAGACGTCGGCGACGGTGATGGCTTCCTGGTTGGGCAGGGCATAGGCTTCCGCCCACTTACTGAAGTAGTCCATTGCCACAAGGATGTATTTATTCCCGTGGTCGGATACGGGAAACGGGCCGGCGATGTCAATGGCGATTCTCTCGAACGGGCTGCCTACGTTGTACTGACGCATCGGGGCCTTGGGTCGTATTCGAGGTCCATTGCTAGCAGCGCATACAGCGCACTTCCTGCACCAGTCCTGGACGTCAGCTTGACAATTGGCCCAGTAAAACCGTTGCCTCACTTTCTGCAGGGTCTTCGTCACTCCCAGATGTCCTCCGGCGACTCCATCATGGATTTCCCGCAGCACTTCCTCTCTTCGGCCTCCAACACACGTTTCAGGATCCCATTGTCCAGAATAAGAGAGTTCCATTGTGCCCAATAGGCCTTAACAGCCGGCGAGTAACCTGCGACTTCCTGCCATGATGGTCTTCGATTGCCCTTCTTCCAGCTGACGACTAAGCCAAGGTCGGGGTCTCTCTCTTGGTTTTTCTGGATCTTGCTGTCATTCCAGTTGTCATCCATTGCCGCGGTTCTACAAAGTGTTGCTTCTTTCTCTTCTGCTCGTCGGCAATGTGAGCAATCATCTGGACATGGTCTTCGCGACAAGGCATCTGCATTCTTATGGCTAGTTCCGGCTCGATGTTCGATCTCGAAATCGAATTCTTGGAGTCTCTCGATCCAACGTGCTACTTGACCCTCAGGATTTTTGAACTGTAAGAGCCATTTGAGAGCTGCATGGTCAGTTCTCAACAGGAATCTTCTTCCATACACGTACTTGTAGAAGTGTTCCACTCCTTTACAACAGCTAACAGCTCTCGCCTGGTGACACAGTAATTGCGCTCTGGTTTGCTAAGCGTCTTGCTGAAATAACCAATGACCTTCTCCTGTCCCTCCTGGATCTGAGATAGGACAGCTCCAAGTCCCACGTTGCTGGCGTCCGTATCCAAAATGAATTTCCCTTTGGGTAGGGGATAGCTCAGTATAGGTGCGTTGATCAAAGCTCCTTTCAGCTTCCTGAATGAATCTTGACATTCTTCGGACCACTGGAACTTTGTTTGGCCTTCCGTGAGCCTGGTCAGTGGTTTAGCGATGTTGGCGAATCCCAGCACATATCGGCGATAGTATGTGCATAAACCAAGGAAACTTCGAAGTTGGTGAATGTCTTTTGGGATGGGCCAATCCTTAACAGCTTTGATCTTCTGGTCATCCACTGCTACTCCTTCTCCAGAGACAACGTGGCCGAGGTATCGTACTTCTTTTGGAACAGATGGCATTTCTTAGGGCTCAGCTTGAATCGGAGTTCCTCAGTCGCAGGAATACTTCCTCCAAGTTTTCACGTGGTCCTCAAACGATCTGCCGACCACAATTATGTCGTCGAGATACACTAGACACGTGTTCCATGAGAGTCCTTTCAGCACTGTCTCCATCAATCTTTCGAATGTGGCGGGAGCATTACAGAGCCGAATGGCATAACGGTGAACTGCCACAATCCTGAGCCGATGGTAAAGCAGTCTTTTCTCGATCTTCCTGAGCGAGTTCTACTTGCCAGTATCCACTCTTCAGATCAAGGGTCGAGAAAATCGTGGAACCAGCCAACGTGTCTAGGGTGTCATCTATTCTCGGAGAGGGTAACTGTCCTTCTTCGTGACATTATTAAGTTGGCGATAGTCTACACAAAGCGTGTCGATCCATCCTTTTCTTCACCAGTACGACTGGAGAGGACCAGGGACTGTCAGATGGTTCGATAACTCCTTCTTTTCCCATATCGCTGACTATTTTGTCAGCCTCTTCCTTCTTGGCAAGAGGGAAATCTTCTTGCTGATTGCCGGATCGGTCGGGCACCCCAGTATCAATCTTGTGCTGGACACATTAGTTCGACCCCTTTTCCTTGTCCGGTATCGAAGACGTCTTGGTACTTTTGACTAAATCTCTTAGTTTGGGCTGTTGAGCTGGTTTTATGTCTTTGGAAGAGATGGCAACTAATTTTTCTAGTTCTGTGGGCAAGTTGTTGGGTTGGCTAATCGTACCTCGTACGCCCGGATCACAGATGAACTGACGAGCAGTGCCCTAAAATTGTTCCTTTCTTTAAGGTCACTGGAAAGTAATTGACATTCATGACCCTTACCGGTACAAATTTTTCAGCACGTAACAGGGTTTTCCTAGGGCAATCCCTCGTACAATTTTCTCATCATGAAGTTTGGGCTCGAACATCATCACGTCTCCACTGCTCGCACTCCCGTCCAGGCGAGGCCTCCAGGATGGTTTCAGCCCTCTCAGGTACGCTTATATCTTCAGCCACAGCACACGGATCAACTCTTCACTTCCCCATGAAGTACCAGCTCTTCTCCGTTGACACGTAGGACGCCGTCTTTGAAATCCAATTCAAACCCTCTGGAATTCATGATGTCCATTCCGATGATTGCATCGTCTTCGATGTCCGCTACAAGTGCCTGATGTTTCACTTTAGTGCTGCCTAAAATTATTTCAATCGGTAGCTCGCCATACAGTAGCTGGCTCCTGTTGCTGTGCGTAGCTTCAAGTTGTCGGTTCAATTCGTTCCGGTGTTCTGGCAAAGGAAGGTCCGAGAATTGTCCTAGTCGCACCTGTATCTAGCAGCATGGTGCAAGGCTCGTTATTGATGAGACCGTCTCGAAAACACCTCTGTTCTGTCGTTGCAGGATAGCGACATATGCGTTGTTAACCAGGGCTTGCTGGACACAGGCCGACGATTCCCCTTCTCGTCGACCTTCTTTAGTTTTCCTGCATCGAGTCGTGTTTTCGAATGTTGGACATTTGCTACGCACATGTCCAATTTTGCCAAATTCCCAGCATCTTATCTGTTTTTTCTCAGGAACACTTCCTTAATCACTTTCCTTATGGCAGCTTCCAAATTAGCAGGCTCCTGTGAGTCTTCCTCAATCATTCGGACTTTACTCTGGCTTTTGCAAGATTGTTTCGCTGCCTCGAATTCCAAAGCGCGTGCCAGTGCGTCTACGAGATGTGTTGGACGAGCTAGTGTCAACGCTTGTCTGGTTTCTTGGTCACGGAGTCCATCCAAGAATGCTTGAACCGCTAGTCGCTCCATTACATTTTCTGGTGTGGCTGGATATGCGAGACGAACCAAGCGTGCAATGTCAGTTTCGAATTCTTGTAAGGATTCGCCCGATTTTGGCAGCGATTTTTCAGCTGGGAGTGGTATCGTGTTCCAAAATGGGCGTGGCCATATCGTAATTCTAGATGTTTAATCAGCTGATCATAGTCCTCCTGTTCTTGGGCGGTGAGAGTTTGTAGAATATTTGTCGCTTCTCCACGTAATGCAAGTGTCAGTGCTACAGCTCTTTCCCCTGCATTCCATCCGTTTGCTTTGGCCGCTGCTTCAAACTGCGGCGGTAATTTGCCCATGGAGTTTTTCCGTCGAACTGAGGCGGCTTCATGGAAAGCTTCCTATTTCTGAAATGACCTTTGACATCTTTTATACCCTCTTGAACTTTATCCACGTTCAAACTCAAGTCCAGCATTGCATTTTCGTTAACCATCTCTGTGGAGGACGCACTCATTAATTTGTTTTCCAGCTTACTGATCGTTTCCTTTATTTTGTCCATTTCTGCCTCGATTCCGTCTTTGATTCCATCGCTGATTATTTCCTTCATCTTGTCCATCTCTGCCTCGACCCCATCTTTGATTTTATCTACCTCCGTGTTCATTTGCTCCTAATTTTATCTATCTCTGTCTCAACGGTTCCCATTCTTTCTTCTAGGAAATTAGCCACACCACACAATTCTTTTTTTAGGCCTTCTGTGTTTTCCAGGAACTTCTCTTCCAGGCTTCTTGAATTTTCTAGAAGCTTCTCTTCCAGATTTCTAGAATTTTCTTGAAGCTTCTCTTCCAGATTTCTAGAATTTTCTTCAAGCTTCTCTTCCAGATTTCTAGCATTTTCTTCCAGGCTTCTTGAATTTTCTAGAAGCTTCTCTTCCAGATTTCTAGCATTTTCTTCCAGGCTTCTTGAATTTTCTAGAAGCTTCTCTTCCAGATTTCTAGAATTTTCTTGAAGCTTCTCTTCCAGATTTATAGAATTTTCCTGAAGTTTCTCTTCCAGATTTCTAGAATTTTGTTGCAGTTCTTCTTTCACGGATTTAGTAGTTTCTTCGAGTTTATTCATTACCAAACTTAAATCACCTCCGGGAACTTCGAATAAAAATGTTTCGGGGTCCTCACCTTCTTGTATAAGTCCTTCTGCAAGTCTTTCCTGGAGTACTTGCTTTTTACCTGTTGTTTCCAGTTCCCTTTCCTCCAATTCCTGTTTCAATTCCGCTACCTTCAAATCCGCAAGGCGCACTTTTCTTGAACACATTTTGTCTTTGACGAGGTATCAGTCTGTTTTACACGAAAAGTTATCAGTTTGTTAAAAATTCACTTCGCGAATTCTTTTCCACGGGCCACCAGTCTCTGCCTCGACCCCATCTTTGATTTTATCTACCTCCGTGTTCATTTGCTCCCTAATTTTATCTATCTCTGTCTCAACGGTTCCCATCCTTTCTTCTAGAAAATTAGCCACACCACACAATTCTTTTTTTAGGCCTTCTGTGTTTTCCAGGAACTTCTCTTCCAGGCTTCTTGAATTTTCTAGAAGCTTCTCTTCCAGATTTCTAGAATTTTGTTGCAGCTCTTCTTTCAAGGATTCTATTATAGGACTCAAATCACCTCCGGGAACTTCGAATAAAAATGTTTCGGGGTCCTCACCTTCTTGTATAAGTCCTTCTACGAGTCTTTCCTGGAGTACTTGCTTTTACCGTTGTTTCCAGTTCCCTTTCCTCCAATTCCTGTTTCAATTCCTACCTTCAAGTCCGCAAGGCGCACTTTTCTTGAACACATTTTGTCTTTTGACGAGGGTATCAGTCTGTTTCACACGAAAAAGTTTATCAGTTTGTTAAAAATTCACTTCGCGAATTCTTTTCCACGGGCCACCAGTCTATTGTCTGTTTCACGCGAATAGTGTATCAGTTTATATTCCCACGCACAATTGTTCACTTCGCGAAAACCGGGCCACTGTCTATTTTCTGTTTCACGCGAACAGTGTATCAGTTTATATTCCCACGCACAATTGTCCACTTCGCGAAAACCGGGCCACTGTCTATTTTGGGCGTACAAAAGGTCTATCAATTTATTTTTCTGACTATCCACTCCACGATCACTTGTTTATTTTCAAAATCTCACTTCCGACACCAATTGTAACGTAAATAAACTTAACTTGGTTTTAATAATTTATTTCACACTTAATCTACAACTTAATTTATATTACTACGCCACTGTATAGCTCGATCGTATGGGCTCGTTCAGACTGTCCGACTCCACTTGAGGGTTGCCTATTTATCTCCGATACAGCATTCTCGATGTTTCTAATTCTGACAGTTGGCGACCGGCGTGTTCCAATTGTTTCCAATATTGACCGTTGTTCTCCGCGGAAGAGCGACTGGATGGTTCTCGAATATCTCCGGGGATGATCTCATCGCTGTCGATGGCAACGTGTGAGGCGACAGGTCCGGCCTAGGTTCGTTACAATATCACCATTTTGGCATACCACGGGGACTCTCCATTTTAGCTTGTTTAAATTCTACTTTCATATCTTGATCGACATTAGCTTTCACCGATTCCCATTTCGCATTTTCCTATTTTATAGTTAATTACCAATGTAAACATAAACAGTTTGAATAAACAGTTTTGAATAAATAACAGATTTTGAATAAAATAAAATAACAGACATTTCAAATTGATCAAATTTCTATGTCCAGGTTCACTTTAGCCTAAACTAGACTGTGTTCCAAGACACAAAGCGGTATTTGATCTTTTTGAAATATATTAAACTAATGTAATAAAAATTAAGTACTAGTAAAATATTATAAAGTTACTTAAGGTAATTTAAAGTATGTGAGAGAGAATTTACATAAATGTAACAATAACAGTGGTCACAGACTGATAAGTTAGTAAACTACACATTTATAAATACATATACACTTCACTCACGAATGTAGAGTAAAACATGTACACACACAATAATAATAATAATAATAATATTTATAGTATTTATAGCTAGATTGAGTGTTTCTAACATAATGAAAAATTAAGACTTTCTGAAATATTACAGACTAATAAAAATACTACTATGTTGATAAATGAATATTGTAGTTAGAATATATGAGTATAGAATTTGGACTTATAGCAATGGTGATTGATTAGCAGATTTCAGATTGGATTGTATATACATGTATCTGTTCTGTTATTGATGTGTTTATAATAGTATTTTGACTGTTGATGTAAGTAGCCAATTTGTTACTATGTTTTTGAATTTTTCTTTGTTAATTTCTTTTTTTAAACTTATTGGTAGATAATTGTATAATTTCTGTCCCACGTGTAGGAAACTTCGCTGTCCAATGGACTTCTGAGACTTAGGGAGCACTATATTGGCATTTTCTCTAAATCTTGTTGAATAAATGTGAGTTTTATTCGTATCTATTAAATTATGTTTGACTACATTGAGTATTGAGGTTTTGTAGAATAGATTTCTAATATTCAATAATTTAGAATTCTGGAAAATCAGAATCGATGAATACTGGCTAGTGAGTTTATACATTATTCTGATTATTTTCTTCTGTGCTATTTCTAGAGGTTTTATATTATTAGAGTATGCACCACCCTATCCGGTTATGCCATAGTTCAGGAGTGATTGGGCCAAACTGGGAAATACATGCATTTCAGATTTTTTTCATCTAATATGAATGTCATTTGTTTGAATAGCTACATTTAGATCTTATTTTTTGGTCAAGTTCTGAATTTGAAGATCCCATTTTAGGTTATTATCAATAATTATCCCTAGGTATTTTGTGTTGGTTGTTGTTTGAATATTATACGTATTATTTCTCAAAGGTAGATTTAGGTCTAATTGTTCAGTATTTGGGAGATCATTTTTATCATTTGAAAAAGGTAGATATACAGTTTTATCCATATTAATTGTGAGGAGATTTTCATCGAACCATTTTATTATTTTTCCTAAATCGTTTTTATTTTGGTTTCTACTTCTTCCCAAGAGTTTCCATCCATAAGAATTAGGTTATACAGCGTATGCAATTATTATTCCTTGACAATTCAAATATAGCAGTTCATTTAAATAAATTATAAATAGTATGGGTCCTAATACTGTTCCTTGTGGTATTCCATAAGTTACCTCTCTTTGGCTACTCATTGTGTTATTGATCTTCTCTAGTTGTTTCCTTTTTTTTAGGTAGCTTTGGAAGAGTGAGAGCGCGGGGCCACGAATACCTATGTCGTTTAGTTTGGATAACAGCTTGTTGTGTGGTATCGAAGGCTTTGCCAGATCGATGAATATTCCTGCATGGCCTGCTTTTTATCTAAGTTTGAGTAAATTTGATTCCACTAGTAGACAATTGCGTCATTGGTAGATATAAATCCAAATTGTAATTTAGATAACGCTTCCAGTGTTTTCTAAGAAGTTTACCAACCGTTCTTCCAGGGCTTTTTCAAAGATTTTACTCAGAATGGATAAGATACTAATGGGACGGTAATTTTTTGGGTCAGTTCGATTTCCATGTTTGAAGATTGATTTTATTACAGCTATTTTGAACTGAGTTGGACATTTTCCTTCACTAAACATAAGATTAATTAAGTGATATAATGGTTTTGCAATAAAAGTTGCTTATTTCTTTCAGGGCTATGGTTGTGATGTTGTTAAAGCCTGATGACGAATTGTTTTCACAAAGAATGAATATGTATTTTAGATCAGTTTCGGGCTGTAGAAATAATTTAATGTAGTTCGTTTCATTTTTAGTATGTACTTTTCTGCTGTTTTGCCTTATGTCGTTTGCCATTTTCCCCCTACGTGGCGTAGTGTTTGTTGAATATTTCGGGAAAAATATTGTGAGATCCTTTTCAATTTCGTTATTTTCATTCAAGATCCGTATTATATCTCTACTTTTTTTTTTCTGTTAGCATACCTTTGACTGTTTGCCATATTTTTTTGCTATTTTCGAATTTTGCATAATTATATTTTTGTAGTAGTTTTGTTTCAGTTTTTAAAGTGATTTTAAAACTTTTTTGTTTCTATAGATTTTATATTCATTGTATGAGTGGGGTTCTTTATTCTTCAAAAAATAGCTTGAATAATTTATCCCTTTCTTTTTTTTTGATTTTATTAGGCCTTTCGTTACCCAAAGGTTTTCTTTTTGTGTTTATCTTCTGTGGTTTTGAGGTTGAAATTTTATTTATATTTTTTATTAAAATAGAGATAAAAGATCCAATTTGGAATATTATTTTTATTGTAGATGTAAATTTTTCTTGTTGTATTAAAAGATTTAAATTTTCTGTAGTCTATGTATTTGTTTGGATTGTCCCTTTTTGTTTATCGTTTTGATATTATAGTTGAGAATAATTGGGAAATGGTCTGTAATCTTCTGAATGGAGAATTATTGTTTTTAAGGATTTACCAATATATTTACTCTTAAAAAATATGATCTATGCATGATGAAGTTTTTTCTATTCTAGTGGTTTATTTATTAATGATTTGAACTGTTTTCGTATAATGTATTGAGGTATTCTTTGTATTTCAATTGAGTCACTAAGCAGGTTAATATTTATGTCGCAAAGGGAAAATTTCAATTAATACTTTTTTGTAGCGTTTTTATATAGTTTGATAATTCATCATTGAATGTTTTATGTCAATCGTGTGGGTCTGTAAAAGCAAAAATAGAGTTTTTGTTATCTAGTTTCCCCGTTCCCTACTATTTTGATTCCGCTATGTGTATTGTGGATTCTATTTGGAAAATAGCTTTACATAAAAAGGGAACTACTTCTTTTATTTACCGTGATTATAGATTTTTCATAGTTTTTGAGGATTAAAGGGACGGATTGTTTATTCTCCACGTTTCTGTGAGAATGATCACATCAAATTGTTCTTTAACTTCATCCAACAGGACTTCTGAGTTCAGTGAAGTTCTTTTGACACTTCGTATGTTAGTGTAAAAAAACTGTGAATTTATTTTGATTATTGTTTTATTCAAGTGTTGTTTCCAATTGCTCCATATCTGGGACTTTTCGTGTCTATCTAAAAAATATTAAAATTTCTAATATAGTTATCCATACTATTTCTACTTTTTACAAATATAGAATAGTTAAAAGAAACTTGTATTATGTTTTGGGTCATAAAATACTTATATACTTGTTTTTTCCAAATATTTACATAGTAAATATATTTTATAACTGATAGTTATGGAATGCCCCCTTTAAGGTTTGTTTTATAAAAAATCCGGGATTATTGATACATTTCCTTTTTGAAAAATTGATTCTTCTCCTTTTAGGAACTAGAATATGTATGGGCTGGGAAACCACTGTTTGGTTTCACTGGATGGCTAAGCCTCAATGTAACTGGTGTTCTGTCTTTTCAGTGCCTTTTCCCCAATTTAACAAGGGCCTCTACCTGTCCGTTCACCTGTAGATAAAGCAGGTAAAAATATTTGTATAATTAGTGGTCATTAGTTTCGAAGAAATTAAAATTTCACGTTAAAAGCTACGTGAGGTTAAAAGGAATACGTAAATATTAAAAAGTGAAAACAATTGTTTGGCAAAATATTAAATGCTAATGAAGTGCAGAAATCATCAATATGCCTACTTTACACTTGTAGGGAATTCAATGTGGACTGAATCTCAATTTGTCTAGTTTGTTTTTATATGAATATCTACGCGGGAGATTATCTTTAATTTCGATTGTACGTTGGCGAGAAATTTTGTCGGAATATTTGAAACAAGAAGTGATTTGAAATTTTTTGCATCTTCAGGACGGAAGGAAAGAACAAAACAAAATATATGGGTACTGATAAAACGAAACGATATTTAAAATGTATTTTTCGTTTTTCCCAAAAGTCCTGAAGATGAAACTAAAGTTTAAACGTCGACAATTTTAAAAATTCTAATATTGACCAATTTTCCAACCAACAATAAAAACAATTAATGCCCTCCCATTCAATTATCTCAATGTTTTATCAAGTTTACCATTTGATAAGCACTAGATCGATAATTTTCTAGAATCGCTAATCATTTTCATTCGGGTTTGGGGAAAATTATTTGAACAATATTTAGCACAATTCCAATGCTTCGATATCGGCTCTGTTTTATATATAATCCCAAACAAAAAGAAAACATAAAGGGACTGTCGCTGGAGTTCAATTTGGTGATTCGTACAGTTCGGTGTCCTAATTAATATTCCGAGTTTGCGACCTTGAGAAAAATCTCTCGCGCCGCCATATTGAAAAAAAGGTACCGAAAAATAGTTTTCGAGAATATTTCTTCAGCGCCACCTAGGTCAAAAAAGCTATTACAAAAAAATTTTAGAACAAAATTTTCTGGGGAAATGGAATTTGTGTCCGAAAAGGGGAAAAAAAATGAAAGAAGGGAATTTTGTTATGGACAAAATTTTTAAATTGAAGAAAATTTTATATAAATAGAACATTTTTCAATCAGATGAATGGTCCACGAGTTAAAGGGGGTCAAGGGGAAATTTCTACACGCAACATTTTTCTCAAAATTTCAGTAATTCCCTTACTAAAATCGCTATTTCTGATTTTTGAAACCCCAAAAAACTTTAAAAAATTTCCAGACAAATTTTACTTATCTAGATGAATAAAAAACGTTAATTAAAATTTCCTTTTAATCATTTATTATTTTATTAAGGTTATTGTTTCAATTGTCGGACTACTAATACGTAACCTTTCCGGGCTGGATGTAGGGGGCTATTAATTCCTTTTAAGTAGGTAATTCGTCCCAGGTGCTTTTAGGTCTACTAAATTAAGTCCTATGTACCTGGTAATCAGGTCAGTAATTTGCATGTAGTCTGCTGCCCAGGCCAACTACCCTTTTGAAAGCAATAACCAATAATGATTGTTTATTGTACCCCCTTTTTTTTGTAT
>JAFIRS010007329.1:0-26119 GCA_018342105.1 Gonioctena quinquepunctata | reverse complement strand
AACTAAAGGCTTCTATTTTATTTTCTCACTAGAGACCTCTAAAAAAAGTAGATATCGTCTCATGCATCATGGTGCACTCAGTATTTACATTCGATTTAATCTATTCGCTCGGTAAGCGTTTGATAAACTATATCCGTTTTCCAGTTCCGTGGTCTTCCTTTATCAGAGCAGAAAGATGTGATTGGTTCGTTGGGAGTTGAGAAGCAGAGCACACAGAATGGATCAGTTGTCACTTGGTTAGAATTAAAATAAAATTAGGTTAATCCTCTTGGGATTCCCAGAAGTGTTTGGACATGGGTACACTTCTGGGAATCCCACCTAATTTTTATTTCAATTTTGAACTTTTATCTATGTTGTCAATTATCTGTCGTTTCACCTAATTTTATTTTAACTTGTTATGTCAAATTAGTTATAATTAATTTAATCCAACCGTTAGCTACTCCTTCCAAACTAACCCCTCAATTTGTTCTCAGAAGTCTGTGGCACGTACTATATTCAACAACAGTTTAATGTTAACGATATATTTGTTTTTCTTAAGAGATGTAATCTTACCCCTAATTTGACAGTATGTATTTAAATGATTTATATAATTTTGTTTTCAATATTCTTTCCTTTTATAGAGAAAGGCTATGATGATGGCAAACAGCCGAAAGCGCTCGGCTTTCCTAGGCTTTAAAAAAATATTTATACACTCTAAATACATTTTTCCTACCTTCCTCAAATATATAAAAGCAAAAAAGTAGAAGATTAAGATGGAGAAGTATAAGAGGAAGAAAATGACGTGGAAGACCAAAATCAAGATGATTAAAATGATGGGACACATTTAAACACTATTAACTGAGGAAAAAGTAATGGATGTGAAGGAATGGAAAATATAGTTATAGTATATCCATTCTCAGTTGAATCATTCATCTTCGACTCAAAATATAGGGTTTGTTCAAAATCGTACATATTATAATGCTGAATTATGAAGGAAACCGGAAAAATAAACAAATATCATTCCCCGTATTAAGTATATAGTAGACCAAATTGATCTTCTAAATGTGAAGCCATACCTCGGTTTCACGGCTAAGAAACCATTTCAGCGGACTTCAGTAGCAATCAGCAACTGTTTCTTGATTCATTCTTGAATGTGAAACTGCGGTATAGCTTTGGATTTGAAAGAAATTTACGTTCCGTTACAATAGACATTTGCTTCGGTAGAAAATTTCTATAAGAAACAAAATAAATTAATTCCACATCTGGAAGAGTTTCCTCGAATTCTGAATTTTATTTTTTATACAAAATGGAGAAGCGGAAATCCTAAATTTTCCTTCAAATCCAATACTGTCTCCATAAAAAACAATTATACAAATGTTCGAACAGATTTAGGCAGACGAAATGTAATTTTCATCAACACAAAAGGAATATTGAGGAAACAGAGATATGTCGGATATATGGAAAGAAAACGAAAAGATTGAAAATTTAAAAAAGTTTGAGGCCAGTAGAGTAGCGCCCACCTTGGACTCAATTGCCAATTACCCAATAGACTTACCAAAAAATGTTATGAGTGAAAATTCCTTCTAAATCCTTTAATAATCTCCTTTTTCCAGATAGTTTACTGAAATTCGCTCCTATATAAAAATAGGCAAAGTTACATTTAAAAAAAAATAAATCTCCCCTTGGTCGGCATTTTCGATAAAGCGCAAATCCTAATTTTTTTATTTTTATTTATTCATTGAATAACATCCTTACAGGCCTATCGGCCTAATTACATGGATAGTGACTGTAAATAAAAAATATATATATATATATATATATATATATATATATATATATGACACACATGTGAACTTAACTAAATTAAACTGAGCTAAATATTATATTTCATGAATAATATTAACCTAGAGATTCGAGGGGGTGTGAATACTCAAACACTTTCACACATATACATTATTGATATAATCTAGTAATCATTTTCGAAATCTATTGGGTGTTAAATTCCAGTCTGATGTAATTAGAGAATTAATGTTGTTGGCCGTACCATTTATTTCTAATGCTGGATGAAAAATATCCTCTTTCACAAGTGGTAGTGGTTCTTTAAGAACCTGACATGAATTTTGTTCTGAACTGATCACCAGATCTAAAGTCCTATTTTGGAAGTTTGTTACGTTATTGAATAGAGAGAAACAATTGAAATTCATGAAATCAAACAGAGCACTTGCATTTTGGTCCAGGTTGAATTTTGTAGATGTACCTTCAACTTCTAGAAAGTTAAAGTCGCCTAGAATATATACTTGACTTATATCTTCTATATAATCTTGAAGAAACTCGAAACATGCCTTATATACGTTCACAGAACTGTTAGGGGGGAATATAAACAGATGCAAAAACGCGTTTAACGTTACCTTTTATTCTGATTTGGACTCAAGTGCTTCGAAATCAGTGCAATTCTTCGCCACTTTCAAAACCTTATATCGTTTCCGACAAGCTATAAACACTCCACCACCCCTTGTTTTCTGTGTGAAATCAAAATTTATATCACCTCTCAATAAACTATCCAAATCAATTATTTTCCCAACACCCTCTTCCAACCAAGTTTCTACCGCCATGGTAATATCATAGTCAGCTTCTGAAATATTTTTGTCTAAATCTGTAGTTTTGGTATTCAACCCCCTGCAATTTTGGTAATGAACATTCAGTTCGTTCATTTGGTTAGAAACTCGTAAGTGCTCTCACTGAGAAAAAAATAAAGAGTACTAATAAAGAAATATCCCAATCTATTCCATTTCAATCCATTTATGATACCAACTTTGGTAGTAGAAAGAAATATTTCCTGTTTTGCTGTAGTTATCTTCAAACACGATTTTATAAAACAAAGCATACCTACTCTGGATAAAAAGAGCAGATATAAATTATATTAGGCTAGGCAGATGTCTATAGACTGACCAGTTTGATCAAATACTGACGTCTTCTTCGTGCTGTATGAGTTTAATCACATTATTTTCTTCAACATACAAACGTTCTCCCCTGATCCAAACATCACGTACTCCATATTTATTTTTTGCAAGTTGTAACAGCCTGTATCTTCTTTCGGTTAGGTCCTCATTGATTAAGATTCCTGAATTCTTCAGTAACTTCTTAGCGCTGATAATTTCATTACGTTTCAAGTAGGACACAATTCAACTAATACAGTTCTAGATTTTTCAGCATTATGTTTTCCTACTCTGTAAACGTTACTGATATCCGCTATTGTACATTTTACTTTCAAAGTAGTATTTTTTTTTTTTTTTTTTTTCCTTTCCAATTTTTTTTAATTTTTCCTAAGCACTAAATTATCACATAATAAATTCAGCTTTGATTCCATTATATCGAATTTTTTATCAAATTGTTCTTCAATTTTGCCCAAGAATTTTGCACATACCTTGTTTATGATTATCTCCATGCATGGCGTTTTCCTCTATTTGGTGCTGTTGGCTTGATTGGCTTGTATTGCGTGTTTTTTTTTATTACACTATTCAACAGATACAAGATCCAATTACAGAATAGGAATATACAGTATGAACTATTCAACATGTTAGCTATATACATTAATATAAATCATTGGAAAAAAACAGAACAGTCCAGTTTTTTATGGAAGCCACCCTGCAACAAAAAATGTCAATGGTTTCAATCATCTTATTATATGTATTGCACATCTTATAAACAGGTGCATTCAATTTAACATTGGTGTGACAAAGTGGAAGGTAGAAAGTAATGTTTCTCCGAGATGTGAGTCTAGGAAGATGAAACTTCAATATATCCAAAATGCAGCTGCAGTCCAAATTGTTGTGAATAAGATTGAAAAGGAATATAACATGTGACCTATTTCGACGAGATTCAAGTGAATCGACTGAAAATCTAGAAATTAGTTGTTCATGTGGATAACCTACGTCTGGGTAGTTGCCATCAAGTTTGAAACATAGATACTTCAAAAATTTTCCTTGGATATTTTCTAAATTAGATATATATATATATATATACTTGATAATATGGTGCCCAAACAATTGATGGATAGTCTGAATTTGATCTAACAAATGTGAAATATAATTGAAGAAGAGTTTTTTCATTCCTTCCAAAAATTTTTTACACTCTCATTATGAATCCTAATGATGAAGTTTTTTTGGTGACTAGCTCGATATGTTTTGCAAAAGAGAGTTTTTTGTCGAATGTTACTGCTATATCTTTGAAAGTGTCGGGTCTTTTCAATACGACATTGTCCAGTTTATAATTGTGAAGAATTGGATTCCGCTTGACGGTGAAAGACATAACCTGGCATTCAGAAACATTTAGGAATAAGCTATTCTCGATGCACCAGAGATTGAGGCGATCCAGATTATTTTGGAGAAGAGTACAGTCTTCTGTGGTGATAATTTCATGGTATATCTTAAGATCATCGGCATACAGTAAGTGAGCGACGGAGAGAGTAGCTACAATGTCATTAATAAACATAATGAAAAATAAAGGCCCGAGGTTAGACCCTTGGGGAACACCTGACGTGGGGAGGACTTCAATAGACTTTTGACCATGGAAACTGACATACTGCTTTCGATTATGAAGGTAGGATTGAAATAAAGATGTGAGATTAGGGGTAAGTCCAAAATTCGACAGTTTGTGAAGAAGAATTCCATGATCAAGCCTATCGAAGGCCTTCGATAAATCCGTATAAATTATATCACATTGAGAGCTCCCATCGATAGTATCAGATAATTGCTCCGTGATACAAATTAAATTTATTATCGTTGACCTTCCTTTGAAAAAACCATGTTGACTAGGGGTGATTTGATTGCGTATAAATGTCATCATAAAGTAGGATCTCAAAGGTTTTCGAGAAATTATTTATAATTACTATAGGGCGGTAGTTGCAAATGTCTGATTTAGCCCCCTTCTTGTAGACCGGTATGATTTTATATTCTTTCCATAGTGTAGAAAATGTATAAGTTGAAAGACATAAATTGAATAATGTACGAAGGGGGTTCACGAAGGCAGCTGCGCAATCTCGTAAAACAAAGGAGGGGATATTGTCAGGTCCACTAGTTAATTTGGGTTTTAATGTTTTCAATGAGACTAAGACTTGCTCTTCAGTCACTTCATTTATTACCAACGAAGTATGATTATTGAATGAGTCAGGAAAAGTGATATTTTTGGGAGTTGCATAAGACTGCTGAAAAAATTGGGCAAATGCATTAGAGATGTATTGCGACTCAGATAGGGTTTGTTGGTTGAAGTTGAAGCTAGATGGTGAGGTGGCATTCCTTTTTTTGAAGTTCATGTAATTCCATAATGCCGAGGGGTTAGAGGTGAAATTTTCCTCTACATAGATAATATGATCACGATGGAGTTTCATAATGTTGGACTTAATATCTCTCCGCAATCTTTTGAACTTATCGAGATCATTTTCATCACCAGAATTTCTGAACCTTTTCCAAAATCGATGTTTAAGACGTATGTCGCTGATTAGGGCTGAGTTATACCATGGCGGATAACTGCGAGTAGTTCTGATCCTTTTTGGCACATTCAGCTCCACAATAGAGTTCACTTTGTCATAAAAGGCACCGCAAGCAGTATTTGGATCTGAATATTGATCCATAGAACCAGTCGCATTCAAGGAAGTCCTTATAAAGATTTGGAAAGTCAGCTTTCCTGAAATTGCGAACTGAGGGATGGAAAGCATTATTTCGATTTTTATTTACATTATTTGTCAAATTGCAAAATATATCGATAGGTGGATGATGAGAGTCTTCATTAATTAAAATATCGTGTGCTTTCTCTACAACACAAGAACAATTAGTTAGAACAAGGTCAAGAATTCTGTGTTAGCATTCCTAACATCATTTGATTGTTCAAAGTCCAAGAAGGAACAGAAATTTTGAAGAGCATGTGTAGTTGGAGTGAATGTATCTTTTAGTTTATCATCTAAGTAACTGGGAATGTTGAAATCTCCAATAATCAGAACTTCCGAGTGAAACAAATAATCTAGTGAAAAAAAGGCTTCAAATACTGAATTGTAATATTCAGTTGAATAATTTGTCGGAATATATTTAACAAATACGTATATGTACTGGTGATAATAGAATATTTTCACGCCAACTATGTCAATGTGATGTAAATCCTTGAATGGGCTATCACTTAAATTGAGATTGGTTGCACTGACCTGAGAATTGACTGCCAACATAACTTCCCCGCCCCGAGAATGGCTTGAAAGTTACGGTCAGATCTGAAAATGTTGAATGTGTCCTTAGAGATTTCATTATCCAGAACATTTGATCCCAGCCATGTCTCAGTGAGAGCTACCAGGTCATAGCAGCAAGTATTCAGGTTATCAAATAGTTCATTTAGTTTAGTATTCAGACCCCTAACATTTTGATAGTATATGAAAATTTCATTAATTTTGATAGACTTTGTAAAGTGATTTGTCAAAGAAGTGGATTCATTATTAGGTAACATGTCTGAAATTAGTTGCTATTGACCGTTTAGGCCCAAATCTAATTTTAATTTGTTCACCATATTTGAGTATGAGTGGCAATTCTGATGGTCCCAGGCCCCATGATCAACCGGAAAGTTTGAGTACATTAGAATAAGTTGACGAATTCAGCTGAAGAGTGGCCTGATATACATTTTTATCAGATTTTATTGAACCAAATTTTACTATTTTACAGTTTGAATTAGAGCCTATGATATCATCATTTTGTTTCAGTATGAGTTTCAAAAGGGTATCACTATCAATGTTTTCTGAATTTCCAACGATACGAACACGGGGGTGTAATCCTCTCGATTCCTTTATTTCAAAAGTTGCCGAGAGTTTTTCTTGAGCCTTTTCTCTGAAGATATCAGTTTTCTCCTGAGTTTTAGAGCTTACCATAAGTCCACCGTCTCTGATATGCTTAATTTTGCTAATGCTGAAGTTTGAATCCGTCATATTTAAATTATGCATAATATCAGATTTAGTTTGATTGTTTTCTTGGGATACTTTGGGTTTGACAAGGATTGCTGTGTGTGAGCTATTGCTAAGTACAGATGAGTAGGATGTTTTCATATTTGGTTTTGGGTTTATTTTCATATTTGAGATATTATCCTCAGCTTTTTTTCTCATCTCGATATCCAGAGTTGAAAGATTTTCATCTGCTTTTTTCAAGATGTCAGTTTCCATATCGGAAAAGAGGTTTTTTAGCTCATCAATAAATTGACTCACCTTGTTTTGAAAAATATCACAAGTCTTCCTTCATCAAAGAGGTCATTAAATTTCTCACAGTTTTTGCATTTCCAAAAAAACGCCAGGTGTCTTTTTCATCTGTGCTAATAAATCTACGGATATTCCCACACATTCCGAACGGAATTTATTCTTGCAATAACCACTACAAGAAATCGGGTTTTTTCTGGTAACTTCTTACGCACCACACGACATTTGAATGCCGGAAAGTGTTTATGTAGCTGATGAAGTTATACAATGTCACTTGGATAACTTTTTCATATCACTGTACAGGCCGTTTTCTTATGAAGATTTTGATATAAGTTTGAAGGCAAAATTGTGTAAATATACCAACTAAAAACACTAACAACTGAGGAGCCGATTCACACCGATTCAGCAGCGATATTCCGTGTTTTAATCATTTCGCACTGTTTAATCGAACTGGAAGTACTTTACGGTTATTGAAAATTATTTCGAAACTTTTTGCTTGTTATATAAATCAGCAGATGTGGCGGGTGTAATTTATTAGGGGTGGATGATAAACCCCATCCTCATCCAACTATATACTCTAACCTAGACCTTTATATTTCTCTTTGAACTCATTCAAAGCTCACACTTACTTATTACGATAACAAATTTTAAAAGTAGAATAGTAGAAACCAAATTTATGAACATACGATAGTTTTTCTCAAAAATGCACAGTTTTGAATATCACCAAAAACATTAATGATGATTATTTAATTAATATATCAGAATAAGGTGTAATAATTCGGTATTATGATATCAGAATGTTTATCAATGAATCTTTTTGAGAATCGGTGCCATTTCAATTTAACGGGGGTACAAGTCCATATACTCAGAAACCACGTCCTTTTGAAATTGAAATTTCATTTCTTAGATCATCAGTTTATAAAATGTTTCTCTATTCCCAGAATCGAATAGTGCATCAAACATACATGCATCACCATGAAAAAAATCTACATGGAATCATTCGTCGGTGACATTGGCAACTCCTCCCCTCCTTCGGGCGCTTATAAGAGGTCGATGGTCCTCCGGTGCTGAAGGAGTTCTTTCTTACCTTTTGTGCACTAGACAGGGCGACAATACGAGTGTTTACGTTACCGGTGAGTGGATTGGTTTTCTTGGTGCGAGTTGAATTTTCATCATCTAACGGGTTTTTATGAATTTGATAAATTTCTGGTGACTGCGGATGGGTTTGTCACCGTTTTTAATGTTGATTGATTCATTACTTGGTTAGGTTATCCTTAATTTTTATTCAATGTAATATATGTGAATGTTTTCCAGTGAAGCAAATTCGCTGTTATTGCCTGACATAGAAAATTTCCAGTTTCTAAAAATACCGACCAAAGAGAAAAATCAAGAGTAATCCAATCACTTCAAAAAAGCAAGGACATTTTTTCTAGAAGCAAATATTTTGGTATTCATATCTATCAAAATTTCAAATGGCCTAATTAGAAGCACCTTTCCTGAAGATGACACTTATTCAAGACAATAATAAGGTGTCACTTTTTTAAGACAATAATGAAATACTATTAATAATGCTTGCCCTGCTAATTATATATAAGATTTTTATTTTATTCAGAATATTAAAATTTTATTTATTGTAAAACGAACCAAAAAAAACGATACAAATCTTGGAATTTAGAATATATTCGGACTATTAATTTTATTTCTTATTACGAAGTAATAAATACATCGTTAGGAAGGAAATTCAACGGACTATTAATTCTCGTAATAGAATACGGATTTATTCAATTTGCGTTTTCATTCACCCGTCATACAAAAATGTTTATGATTCGAATTTTCTGTGCGATGTCACAAACTGGACTTTCAGTTTTTCAAAAAACGTTTCAAACTTTTTCCAAACGAAATAAAGACATATATCTCCCGAGATATCAGATTCACTTTTTTTTTTAATTTTCCTCATTTTCTGAATTGATTGTTATTTGTTTTATATTAAAATTTAGTGTTACGGAAAAATGATGGAAACAAACTCTTTGATATTGAAATATGCACGTTCACGTTAATATAATTATAAGGATGGTATTTCTACTATACAAGATAGGGACATATATTGCAAACGAATGCGTTTCACTTATGCACCTAACTGAAGTGCACATATTTTCCATTTGTAACCATCGTTCATTTCAATTCATATCATACTATACTCTAATGGAAGGAAAAATTACAATATCAGTCTCCTAAGAAATATTTTAAATATAAAAAAGTATAGTACCTACCAAATACAATAATTCTCAATACAAGTTCCCACAAAAGTCATTTTGCACAGAAATTCGTAACTCTCAGAGTTTCTAATATTTTTATGGAATCATTTTTTGGTATATTTGGTTCTGTATGTTGAAGAATAAAACAAAAGAGTTGGTACAGAACTCTTTTGTTGTTGTTGACGGACAAGAAGGCAACTATGGTACTCTTCCTCTTTAATATGACTCCGTCGGAGGACCCAACTAAATTCTTCATATTCCTAATTACTTATTCATATTTGACCAGAGATTTCTTGACATGTTTTTTGGGTAACCTTTCACAGTCTGAAAATGAAAATATACTCTGCGAGCAAAAATCCAAATTATAAAACAATTAAAGTTTAGAAGATTTTAAGAACGGGGGCAGATATAGTCCCCGAAACGTCAAGCAAAAACTATATAGAGAAGTATCTTTTGAATTTTTTTAAAATTTTTCTGATAGGCTAATCCAGAAAACGGCAAGTTATTGACAAATTGAATCATTTTTCCATAGGAAATATAATTTGGTGAACGCAATAACTTATCGGGGTGAACTAATCAGTTGCCCTTTCTACACTTGTATAGATTTTCCTGATTATATTTTCATTTTCAGACTGTGGAAGGTTACCCAAAAAACATGTCAAGAAACGTTGTTCCTCCACAAAAAACCACATTCATTCAATATTGACCAGAGAATTGTGACTCCGTAATAACAAATATATGTATATCAATAACTCTTTGGCTGGATCAAATTTTGAATGCGTAACAGCCATTCCGGATTTCAAACTGAGAATTATTCCCGAAACAGATCCCTTTCAAAAAATATTTAGTTGCAGGGGTTCAAGGTGTTTAAGTTAATAACATAGAATCAAAATGCAATATCCTGTATTTCTTAAAAGTTTTTTTCGAAAATGTTTCATTCGGAAAAAATATAGAACTATGCTGTTTCATTTGAGACCTACTATCAAATTACAATTATATTGATTTCGTAAATGAAAAGACACTTCCTTGCTAACATTGAAAAATAGATCACACTATAAACAAAAACATTCCTCTATTTCAAAACTATGTGGAGCAAGTGTAGGAGATTTACTTCTCTTCCCTTTTTTACAATGTTCTAGTTGTCCGATTAACGTAAAATTTAGCAGGTGTTCATAATTCCGGTGACAAAGCATAAAAAATTGTGCTGGAGAAAAAACAAAATGGCGGACCGAAATTTGTGTTTATGGTCCGATTCGATTCAAAGTTGGAATGTTGGGGTTTTCGGGTCAAAGATCACGAATATTTTGTCAAAATTCATAAAATCAAAATGGCGGCTCCAAGATGGCGGGCGATCTCTGTGATTATGGTCCGATTCCATTCAAAATTGGTGGTATGTGGGGGTTTTCGGGGTCGGAGATTATAAAAAAAATATTGTCAAAACAGGCGCTAGGCCCAATTACAGGACACAGTATACAATTTTGGGATGGAAGTGTGAAGTATTTATATAAATTTTACAATAATAATAATTTATGGATCATTCCCAAAAGACAAGAAATGAGAAGGAAAAATTTTAAAATTTTAAATTCAAGAGACAGACAGTTTTGAAATTATGGTTCGATTCTATTCAAAATTAGTATGTGGGGGTTTTTGGGATCGGAAATTATGAATTTAGTCGAAGATGATTGATTTTTTGTCAAAATTCATAAATTGAAGATGGCAGCTCCAGGATGGCCGATGAGTTAGGCTTTAGATGGTCTCCTCATTGAAGAACTAGATAGCTCAATACTTACAGAAAAAGGCCTCATAATAATCATGCTACCACAAAAATGCATAGATTAAGGCGTACTAACTAAAAGGCATAAAATAAAATAATTAATAAAAATCTTGTTGAAAACAAGCTTTTATTCAAATGCCCTAAAAAGTAAAAAAAATATTGCTTTGGATGTGTGATGTAGGTTATTTCGTGAAAACTTTGCGCGACAAGCTCTTGAATCTGTAACTCACGAAAGAACCTACGTCACACATCCAAAGCAATAATTTTATAACTTTTAAGGGCATTTGAATAAAAGGTTTTTTATTAATTATTTTATTTCTATTCATGTGTGGGGAATTATTCCAGATTCATTCATCGGGAGAAGGCAACAGTTTCAAGTTAACACAATAGTTATGAGAAACCTTCTATATATTTCAAAAGTTCCGTGATACAGCCGTTATCAAATTGCTAGTTTGATTTCTCATATTAGAAATTTAATTATATCCACGACTAAATATATAACCAAATGATCATCGTTACTACATCAACAGTTTCGTTATCTAGTGCCATTATACAAATATATATCCTGATGTACATTAAAGAATGAATAAGCGATTCATTTCACTCGAATACAAAGAATAAAGCCGCTTTATACTTTTTTTGGTATTATTGTCAGTCCATTTAAACATACCTTTATTTCATCCTGTCCCGTAAATCTACTTACCCTGTACTCATTTGCGTCCGGTAAATGGAACATTACAGTATCAGATACCGTAATGTGTTGCCACCAACCATGTTTTGATTTTAGAAACAATGACTTTTTACTTTCGATTTTTGACAAGTGGTCACTTGAAAATATATTGAATAAAATATTCAAATACACATATTTAGCAATTATTCAATATATTTTTATATTAACTACAACAATTATGATTATTTTTTACCACAATTTTCAAATGCTCTTCAAATTCTTTCAGAACTTCTCTTCTTAATGGTGAATATGTAGAATGAAATTCGTTGTCTAGCAAATGCTTATGTTTCATATGTACAGGGTGGGGCACCTCATAAACCAAACCATCAATTTTTTCGGAAATTTCTCCATTTCATTATATGTATATTGATTAAGGCTGCAGAAGGAAATTATTTTGGAGTCTACAGGGTGGCTCAAAAAAAGTGTGACATATCAAGTTGTGTTTTTTTAAATGGAACACCCTGTATGTCGTTACATTTTTGAATAGGTCAGGAAAAAATATTATGATTTCATATGAGGTACACTCAACCTAACTATAACCGTTCTCGAGTTATTGATTTTTTTATGGAAGTGCTAGGTACAATTGGAAACTAAATAACATCGAAACGTATAGAAATCATCCCTTTGAATTCTGACCAAGCTCAAAAGAGGTTTTGGGTTATTGATTTCGATGAAACCCGTTTCTCAATATTATACAGAATGTTCAAAAATCATTGTCACTTTTTTATAATTTCGGACAAAGATAACTTTGTTATTTCAAATAGAACAATATGAATTTTTTTGGTCTAAACAATATAAAATTCAATTATCTTTCATTTCATATTGGGGTTCCCTATACCTAAACTAAATAGTTTTTCAGATATTGGCTTTTTCAAATAGTAGTTCTTATTTCAATGCATTATTTGAATCAAGATAGCTTTGAAACGACATTTATTTGATTTGCTCACAGAATTCTCATTGACAGTTGTTATACTTCAGTTCATCGGAAATATTTACTGTTCACTAAAATGAAATGACTATACAATTTTTTCTTATTATTCAATTGAAACAACAACAAAATATGAAACGCAAATGTATTTAATTCAAAGTAGGTGCTCGAAATGACGACCATCCTGTTGAATACAAAGAGCCACTCTCTCTATGAAAGACTTCTTAACATTCAATAACATTTGAGGCGTCACTCTTCGAAAAGCAGCCCTTATTCTCTCCTTCATATTTTCCAGTGTGGTTGGAGGAGTGTCGTAAACCTCATTCTTCAAGTATCCCCATAGGAAGAAATCGAGGCAAGTCAAATCTGACACCTGGCCAATTTTGTGGTCCTTCCCTACCAATCCATTTATTCGGAAAGCACATATTCAAAAACTGTCTGACACTGAATTTGAAATGTGCCGGAGCTCCATCCAATTGTAACTACATCCGTTGTCTGATATTTAGCGGCACATTCTCCAGAAGCTCAGTTAGGATCATCTCTTAAAAATTGTAAAAAAATTGAAAAAGTTTCCATAAAAAAAGTATGGTCCTATAACTTGTGTACCTATAATTCCTCCCACACGTTAACCATCTATTCTGGTGATCCAGAGTGCGGAAAAAACGAGGATTCACATCACTATAATAATGGAAGTTGTGTCGTTAACTAAGCCATTGTTATGAAAAGTAGATTCATCAGAAAATAAAATAGAATCCAAAAAATTTTCACCCTCACTAAACTTGTCCAGAACCCATAGACAAAACTCGATTCGTCGATGGAAGTCTATTTCATATAATTCCTGGTGCATCTGAATACGGTACAGGTGAAATTTTTATTTTTTTATTACCCTAGAAATGCTCCTTCTGCTTATCCCTGATCTTTCTCGATCTTACGTTGACTCGTATGAGGGTTTTCTATGATTGATCCCATAATAAGAAATTCATTTTCCTCATTTCCAATGATAGGTTTTGGTCTATTTGCCTTTTCATAAGCTACACCCAGTCCTACGAAATTGATGTAGCAATCGCTTGAAAACCAACTTGTTTGGATGATTCCGGTCTGGATATTTTTGGGCATACACTCTCGACGCCAAAAGGCAATTCTCTAAACACTCACCAATCGCTAAAATCATATCTATCCGCTCTTGAATGGGATAAGTTTTCATTTTCGACGCTAATAATTCAGTGAATGTTTTGAATAACGAAAAACACAATAACTGTCAATGAGAATTGTAATTTGTAAAAAATTGTTTTTAACCGCTTTCTTAGTTGTTTGAACAACCCTCAGAAGTTAATGAAAACTTGTACGAGTTAAAATCACGGGGAACTTTTATAGTGGGATCCGAAACCACTTTTGGGACCTTGAAAAAATGTTTCATCAGCTGCGGGAATTATTTCAACAAGTTGAATAAATGTCGTTTCAAAGCTATCTTGATTCAAAGAATGCATTGAAATAAGAACTACTATTTGAAAAAGCCAATATCTGAAAAACTATTTAGGTTAGGTATAGGGAACCCCAAGTTGAAATGAAAGATAATTGAATTTTATATTGTTCTGACCAAAAAAATTCATATTGTTCTATTTGAAATAACAAAGTTATCTTTGTCCGAAATTATAAAAAAGTTACAATTATTTTTGAATATTCTGTATAATATTGAGAAACGGGTTTTATCGAAATCAATATCCCAAAACCTCTTTTGTGCTTGGTCAGAATTTAAAGGGAGGATTCCTATACATTTCGATGTTATTTAGTTTCCAATTGTACCTAGCATTTTCATAAAAAAATCAATAACTCGAGAACGGTTATAGTTAGGTACATAGTACCTCATATGAAATCATATTATTTTTTCCTGACCTATTCAAAAATGCAACGAAATACAGGGTGTTCAATTTAAAAAAACACGACTTTGATATGTCACACTTTTTTGAGTCACCTTGTAGACTCCAAAATAATTTCCTTTTGCAACCTTAATCAATATACATATAATGAAATGGAGAAATTCCCGAAAAAATTAATGGTTTGGTTTACAGGGACCATGTTGTATGGGGTGCCCCACCCTGTATATTGAAACAATTGGATTTTTCTTATTAAGAAGGAACCGAAATTTATCAAGAAAGTCCAAAGAGCCTCTTGAATTCTCCGAAACAATATTTTACCATCCGCGTCCAAAGTGCAATTACGAAGTAAATCAGGTGGGTTAATTGACGATGACAATTACTAATATCATCAAATTTTGTACACAATATACAAGCGAATAACACTATTTTTGCCATATTCATAAAAACTAGGAATATAATAATAACTATATAGGTTTTTTAGGACTTAGTAAGAAAGTAATTGGAAATGGGATGGGAGTTGGCTCGAAGTCGTTCTCCACAAGTAGAATAAAACAACGTACATAAACAAATACTTTACGCATTCCAGGGATTGTAATCCCCATCTTCAGCAGACGTACAAGATCTAGAAGGGTTCAGTTATAATTATGAGAATATAACAAAATGGGTGTTTATAACTTTTTTCGACAAATGAAAAAATTTATTATTGGTCGACTATAAAAATGAGTCCCGCGCCCCGACTAGTATTTATTGGAAAATTTCACAGCTCTTCTTCAAAATCAATAAGATGCCTTTACTTTGACTCGTTAGCATGGCAACCAGAAAAATTTCCGGAATTTTTTTCGAGGCGAGGCGATATTTAAGTGGATTTTTTTTGACAGTTGAGAAGGTAAACATATGATCTACACATTGCCATTTATATTTTCTTCACAACCACTAAATAATGTACTTGTCAACAATACGAGATTTTCAAGAATTAACATTTTTATTTATTATTCCCTATAAAGTTTAATTCAACATAAACACAAATTGCATAATTTGTTTAATTGTGCATTAACAAATTATATTTGAAACGTAGGATTTACATACATAACAAGATCTAAATGTTCATTGAATTCTTCTAACACATCCTCCCTTCTTAATGATGATAGGAAGGTGACGAATTAATTAGATGTCTGTGTTTTAAGACATATATGTAATATTTTGAAACAATTTTGTTCACAAATTTATTTTAGGCATAGAGCCATATTTACTTGACATCTGCAGCAGACTTTCTTGGATTTTTTTAAACAAGCCATTCGACTCCAACACAATATTTGATTAAATTATTCGTTAAATATATTAAATTAGAACAGCTTATTTGCACGTCGCTCAACTCTGCAACATTTACATAAATTGTACTTTTCAAAGCATTCCATTTTTATCAATTTTTTTAACGCAAATGCTCACAAGAAATGTTTGACAATTCTCTCCGTTTGCTGATTGCGTCAAAAGCATGGCCGCCTAATTATCACGGCCACCTACTGCAACAAACCATGTTAATCATATATTTTTTCGATTAGAAATGTTATGAATTACTTTAAAAAAATACATTTCTTTCTACCACGTCCGGTTATACCAGGAATAAATTAACCAATAATTAGAATGTGCTTTTGCTTATCAATAAACGTTAAACAAAAGCATATTCTAACCGTTGGTTAATTTATTCCTAGTATAACTGGAGGCGAAAATACCGGGCCTAAGTAAACTGAAATTGCCAAAGGGCGATGTATTGAACTACTACCCATCTGAGTTTCAGCATTTGATATAACTGAAGTTGGTAATTTTTTCTTCAAAATTGCGTCGTGTTATATTTGGAAAAAATATATTTCTACTCCTTTAGTGACCTAAAATTGCCAAAGAGCGATAACTCAAACTACCACCCATCCGAGTTTTAGCATTTGGTGTAACTAAAGTTGGTAAATTTTTTTATTTAACAAAATATGGTGGATATATTTACATATGAATTTCTTCGAAATTGTGTCGTGTTAATTGTAAAAAATATATTTCTACCACCTTTAGTGTCCTAAAATTGCCAAAGGGCAATAAATTGAACTACTACTCATCTGAGTTTTAGCATTTGGTGTAACTAAAGTTGGTAATTTTTTTATTTAACGAAATTTGGTGGATATACCTACATTTGGAATTTCATCAAAATTGCTTCAGGTTGATCTATCTTTCTTAGCAAATCTCTAATGGTATCAAATAATAAGCAAAATAATACTGAAACAAATTTAATTATTATAGTTGTTTTTTTTTCGGTCACGAAAATTTTAAGAAAATCCCGAGTTGAAGACGTGACCTTATACTCTTTAACCATCATTAGTAATGTAGTAAAGTAATGAAGAATACTATGTAACTATTTTTTTAAATATTTTGCATGATAAAAATTACGTTTTTTTTTTATTTGGACCTATTGATGCCAATTAATATTGTTTAGGTGCTTCTACGAGTAAAATTTATTTTTCTATCAACTTTAGGAATGAAAAATATTACATAACTATAGAAAAGGCTCCCTTTTCCATTTTTTTTTTATATTTTGCTCAACTAAAATTGGTAATTTTTATTTCATTTAGACCACTTAAACCTCTTGTGGGGTTATCTTGCCGATGGAAGATAGTGACTAAAGTTTATCTTCCAGTCGCAGATGATTCCACATCTGATTTTATGAACATCCTGTTTATATTTTCAACAAATCAATGTATCATACCTCATAGACAGGTTTTAATGTCAGAAAACACTAATTTCAAAGTGTCTCTCCAAAAGGAATGATTCTCACTTTTTCCATCTTTGCAAAGTGAGATTGCTTCTTGAAAATGTGTTTCCCATTTCTTCCGGTCTTCCTGATGATCGTGGAAGCGTGAAATAGATTTTCGTCGACAAAAATGTATTGAAGACCTAGTGAATGCGATGTCTCTCCTGCGTCAATGTAACGAATTATTTCTGGTGAGTACTCTCTTTTGGAAAACATTCTTCTTTGCCTCATTCATCTTTATGAGTTCTTAATTGAGACTGGAATAGAAAATCAAATAACTATCTGACTGAAAATGCAAATTTTCAATTTCAGATTTTTTCTTTTGAGTTAAGGCTTTTTCAGAATATCTATCAGATGTAGTTCAATGTCCAGCGTGGCTTTAGCCGGGGAAGTAGTTGTTTTCTGTTAGACATTCACAAAAAATAACTTCATTTTAATCGTGGATTTTTCAATTTACAGATAAATCTTTCTATCAATATTCGATTGAGAATGTTTCCCTTTTCAACAGAAACATGTTTTTTTAAGTTTCTATTTCGGCTACTATTGGTCTAAAAGATTGATTTTTTTTAATACGTGTTTTTTAACCAGCGTTTTAATTAGCCTAATTATAAGCCTTTATCATACAAAATAATTATTCTATTTGTTTATAAGCAAAACAGACTTTTCAACAACAAAAGTTATTTAACAAATAATATTTTCTCAACTTACCTTAAAGTTCAACCTTTTGAGAATCAATTTTATTTAAACATCTCTAGATCCATTATCTTGCCTATCTATGACGATTGTTTACATGAACGGTATGTCAGATAAACATATGCAATTATTCATAAACTATTAAACCGATCTAGCTGAAATTTGGCACACTTATAAACACCCATGATGTCCTCCTAACCAAGGTGTTATACGTCACTTATAACAATTATTGCAAAAGTTACAAATATTTCTAAAATAGTGCATTATCTCGAGAATTAATTTAAAGGTCTTTTTAATATCTACAACTTTTACCAATACAACGTATCTCCTAAAATGTAATAGGAAAATTGTACGGCCCGAAAACTGAATTTTCCGACTATGATCGTTGTTTATAAAAAAAAATTGGCAAAACTGGCTGTACCTTTTTATGTATTTATATTGTACTAACTCCGTCCCCTATCACTTAACACCTTCAGATAACTGTTATAAATGAAATCAAATTAATTTCTCTACAGACTGGGCTATAACGTTCCTATCATAGTGCGTGAACATTCTCCTTGCTGCAGTTTCAAGCGATCTTGTATAAATTTTCTGTCTAGTGGGTAAACATCAAAATATGAAAGAACTGTGCACTGTTTATTAAACACAGTAATTACCACCAATAAAATTGTATTCCCAAAATTCGAAACGAACTTAAAAATAATTATATGAAGATTTTAGTACTTTTGATATCTTAGTATTTCTGTAATAAATAGCGACAAATTTCCTTGTCAAACGTGAACATTCTCCTTGCTGCTGTTTCAAACGATCTTGTATGAATTTTCTGTCTAGTGGGTAAACATCAAAATATGAAAGAACTGTGCACTGTTTATTACATACAGTGCTTCTCAAAAGTCCCCTCCCCCCCTCTTATTTTTGGAACGATTATACATAAACAAGTGAAATTTGGAAACTGAATATTAAAGGTTGTAAACTTCCTTCCCTACTAGTGATGATAGATGACGAAATCGTCAAAGATGACGTCATTTTAAATGGAACCCTACGGCAAGCGACACCTCTTTTAAAAGGTATCGAAAAAACCTATTCAATGATACTAATTTTGTTTGTGTTTATGGCAGTTTTAATGGCTCATTAGTAAACATTGAAATTTAAATTCCATTCAGTATGATATTAATTACAGATTTAAGAATCAGTATCTACTTAAATAAATTGCTCGAAGTGACCTCCACTTAGTTCCTGACAGTGAAATATCCTATTTTTAAACTCTTCTCGTACTTTTACAAATGTGTCTGCGGAAACAGCCTCACATTCTGCAACAATACGTTGTTTTAAAACGTCAATATTGTCAGGTTCAGTGGCGTAAACCTTCGATTTAAGGTACCCCCACAGAAAAAAATCCAAAGGGGTAAGGTCCGGTGATCGAGCTGGCCATTCCGTTGAACCTCGTCGTCCAATCCATCTACCACGATACTCCTCATCCAAATACCGTCTTACTGCACCGCAATAGTGTGGAGGAGCACCATCCTGTTGGAATGTTATTTCCAAATTGCCGAATTCATCTGGATTATCTTCCAAAATTTCAAGGATTAACGGTTCAATTGCGTTTTGCAACAGCTCCAGATAAACCTCACCAGTTAAATTAGTATTTTAAAAAAGAGGCCCAACGATGTGGTTTCCCAGGATACCTGCCCAAACATTCACCTTCTGGGGAAATTGGGTATGTGTTTCACGAAACAGGTGAGGATTTGCGTCACTCCAATACCTCACATTCTGTGTATTTACATTTCCATTTAGATAGAAAGTACTTTCGTCACTAAAACAAATTGTTTTGACATAGACTGGCTGTTGGTTAATTTTAGTTTCCATATTTTCACAAAATTCTAGTCTTCGGTCTGGGTCGCCGTCTGAGAGTTGATGAACCATTTTTAATTTGTATGGATGAAATTTGTTTTTTTTTCAACACCCTGTGTACTGTACTTCGACTGACTTCACAGGTAGATGCAACGTGAGTTGTTGAAGAAGTAGGATTAACTATTACTTCTGCCAGTATATCAATTTTTTTCTTCATCAGAAATTTGTGGTCTGCCAGATCGTTTCGCATCATTAATACTACCCGTTGTTTCAAACTTACGAAGAAGCTCCCTTAAATAAGTCCTCGAAACGGGGCGATCGGGAAACCTCTCATTAAAAATGCGTTCTGCTGCATGAATATTTTGTCCAGTTTCACCAAAAATTAGGATCGCTGCTACTTTATCACCTAAAGCACGTACCATTTCGCTTCTTGAAGTACTTAAACGTTCGGCTCACAACAATTTAACAAATTATTAAAATGTACAAAAATATTAAAAGTACCAAAAGCTGCTAAAACAGTTAAACGTTCGATCAACAATACACAAATTATTAAATGTACAGAAACTTGGACAATTACAAAAACGTCGAATTAGGAAGACTAACAAAAATGTCAGCTTATTTGACAACTATCCAGAGGCGGAGCTTGAATTTGGAATTCTAGTATTAACAGAAAACACTAATTTCAAAGTGTCTCTCCAAAAGAAATGATTCTAACTTTTTCCATCTTTGCAAAGTGAGATTGCTTCTTGGAAATGTGTTTCCCATTTCTTCCGGTCTTCCTGATGATCGTGGAAGCGTGAAATAGATTTTCGTCGACAAAAATGTATTGAAGACCTAGTGAATGCGATGTCTCTCCTGCGTCAATGTTACGAATGATTTCTGGTGAGTACTCTCTTTTGGAAAACATTCTTATTTGCCTCATTCATCTTTATGAGTTCTTAATCAAGACTGGAATAGAAAATCAAATAACTATCTGAATGAAAATGCAAATTTTCAATTTCAGATTTTTTCTTTTGAATTAGGGTCTTTTCAGAATATCTATCAGATGTAGTTCAATGTCCAGCGTGGCTTTAGCCGGGGAAGTAGTTGTTTTCTGTTAGACATTCACAAAAAATAACTTCATTTTAATCGGGGATTTTTCAATAAACAGAAAAATCTTTCTATCAATATTCAATTGAGAATGTTTCCCTTTTCAACATGAATACCCCACAAGAGGTTATCTTGACGATGGAAGATAGTGACTAGAGTTTATCTTTCAGTCGCAGATGATTCCACATCTGATTTTATGAACATCCTGTTTATATTTTCAACAAATCAATTTAACTGATTTAATTCATCACAGCTTTGCGTTTTTCAAAAGCGAGTTGCCAAAACTGCCATAAACACAAACAATATTAGTATCATTGAATAGGTTTTTTCGATACCTCTTAAAAGAGGTGTCGCTTGCCGTAGGGTTCCATTTAAAATTATTGGTCACAATGGCCTTGTGACGTCATCTTTGACGATTTCGTCATCTATCATCACTAGTAGGGAATTTTACAACCTTTAATATTCAGTTTCCAAATTTCACTTGTTTATGTATAATCGTTCCAAAAATAAGAGGGGGGAGGGGACTTTTGAGAAGCACTGTACAGTAATATTTCCACCAATAAAATTGTATTCCCAAAATTCGAAAAACACTTAAAAATAATTATATGAAGATTTTAGTACTTTTGATATCTTAGTATTTCTGTAATAAATAGCGACAAATTTCCTTGTAAAACATCAAACATAACGTTTTTTTCATGTGAAAATGCAACAATTATTCATTCAATATTATTCGTGAGAATCACATTTCTTGTAAAAAACTATATTCACATATTTATTAGTTCCATTCAAGTCGAAGAGGTCTATGGTTTGATTTCGGCACAACAAGTAATAGGTCGAACAAAAGTGTAACTACCTAAAAAAAATTATTGATACCAGCAAAGTTACAAAAAAATTTAAATTTCTAATTACGATGTGATTTGATTCGTTAATTTTCCACGTATTATTATTTCATTCGATACAAAACTTTGAACTATAACGGCATCTACTATTTCGGCAAGGTGGTCAATAACCACGCAGTCTGAGCCCAAACAGTGGTCATAAATATTCAGCGTATATATAATTATTCCACATAAAATAAGCGATTTGTCAATTTAATATTGGTATACACTCCTTGATAGACGTCATTTTGTTGATTCTATTGAAATATATTCGATGGATTCCAAAAATTTTTTAAGGGAAAATTGATGGAAAATTGCATAAATCAACATAAAGTCCAAATTACAGAGTATCCCACACAAAATTTATGAAAATATATTCTAAAATATGCATGCTTAACCCTTTGAAATAATTCACATTACCGACACGAAAAATAAAATCGGGTGCTAAACTTATTTCACTATAATATTAAGAAAAATATATTTCAAGTTCTTACTACGGCGGTTGGTACCCTTCATTAATATACCAAATTTTGACTATGTTCGCCAAACAGCAGTGTCAGACGAACGGATGGACAAACGCATAAGGGTTCCGTAATAAGGTTAACGATATTAAGGTTAACATTCGGATGTTGAGGACTTCAGACTAACTACATCTAATTTAACTTGCTCATTTCCGGATACTAATTAGAAAATTATGTTACGAATACAGTATGCCATGGCCGGTTGTTTGTCCAGACGGAATTTCAGAAATGTGGCGACTGACTGGTTGACGTGATGCTAGGCTTTCCCATCGAACGATCTCGAGTCTTCCAAGGATGTGTAAACAAGTCCGAGAAAATTCGAGTGCTAATGACCTACCATAAAAAAACTGAATGGAAGTGGGCAGTTGATTATTGTTGTTCAGAAAAACAAGTGAAGTATAGTACAGATACAGCGTTGTGCCTAATATTTTAGTGGTGAAATGTGATTGATTTATTCAATTGTCAGAGTAAATTATTGTGTTGTAATTGTAAATTTTGAATAGACGATTTTCGGTGTCAGGAGTGAGGTTTTAAGGTGAATATGAGAAATGCACCCTACGAGGGTATGGAGGCCATAATGGAAATGATCAAGAAGCAGTTTGCTGAGCAAGAGAGACAACGGCAGGCAGAAAAACAAGAGGAAGAAGAACGTCGACAAAAGGTGGAGGAACGGTTGTAGGAAAATTTCCATAAAATTCTGGAAAAACAAAATATAGAACGAGAACAACAGAAAGCATTCTTCGAAAAGATTGTCCAGAAAACCGAGGGGCAAATCGTAGGTCTAAAATAAGACATTGATAGAATTGGGGTCGAAATCAACACAGTCTGGAGAACGATGAATTTGCTGCGATACGGGAAGAAGCAAAGAAACAAATTTTGGTGGCACGAGAAGAAGCAAAGAAAGAAGTGTGGGCGGTGCGAGAAGAACTAGAAAACGAAATTGCTTCACTGGATATCCAAGACCACCGTGTCAGGGTTGCCATATCGCACAATTCCGTAAAACCACCGACTTCTGATGGGCAGTCGCCATGGTCCCTATATCGTAGGCAGTTTGAAGCTGCAATAACGACTGATGGATAGGACGATGAAGAAAATGTTACTGCACTTATAGTAGCTTTGAGGAGTCCTGCTTTGGCAATATTAAAGAGCATCTCAGAGGACCAACATCGCAGGCGATCTTATTGCTGCTTTAGAATTAAGATACGTCGACCAACATCGAGATCAGCTGTATCGGGCACAGTTGAAAACACGAGTGCAGAAATCTGGTGAAAGTCTGCAGGAGCTTGAAGCCCACTTGCAGAGGCTGATGCACCTTGCCTACCCAAAGGCGCTAGATGATTTCAAGGAGCAGCTGGCGGTGCAGGTAATCACTGACGTATTGAAATTGAAATCAAAGGACCCTGAGATCAACGCACTTCAAGAAATGAGGTGAAGCTCTAGTTCGTTCCTCGGAAGTGGAAGCGGCTTTCAATACCTCAAGGCCGAAAGTGAGAACAGTATCAATAGAAGAACCACCTCAGGAATAGACACACAGTGAATAAAAAAATGCCCATCAGAATATCAGAATAAATGAGATCCAGGAATAGCAGCGCTAATAACCAACCAAGAGAAAACTATTTCAGATGTGGTAGGGGCGGACATTTCGAAAAAGACTTTTTCGAAATTTGGAACACGTATTAAGAACCGATGACAATATGATAATAATATATAGCTATGACCTGGTAGTCTCATTGAGATCATCAGCTCATAATAAAAAAAATGCCTAAATTATATTATAATGATTTGGCTTTTGAAGCAATATGAACTAAAATGTTAAAAAATGTATTTTATTTTTCAGTAATATCAGTTAAAACCATTTGCGTACGTGTTGCATACAATATTTTTTTGTAAAACCTTTCTTAAATAAACATGAACGCCACACATATTTTCTCGCCGTCCTAACAGCTTTTTTTCTTGCTACACTGGTCGTAAAATATTGTTTATTATATGAATTACTCCTATATTAGAGATTTTCAAGGAATGCTGAGACATTTTAGAAAATAAAGTTTTTCCATCCATTATTATTTGAGACCACGTCTATAGACATTTTGAGAAAAATATTTGCAGAAGTTTAAAAAAATATGTTCATCAACTTTTTTTCATATGTATTATTATCAATTTGAACACAAAAAATGGAACAGAGGGTCTGGAAAATTCGACAGTATGCCAAATTTCTATTGGTCTAGGTACAAATTCCTGCAAACATCGGACAGACACTTGCACGCATATTTTTTTTATTTCATAATTACTACATCAGTTGAAAAGGGAAACATTCTCAATTGAATATTGAATAACAATATTTTTCTGTGTACTGAAGAATCCACCATAAAAATGAAGTTATTTTTTGTGAATGTCTAACAGAAAACAACTACTTCCCCGGCTAAAGCCACGCTGGACATTGAACTACATTTGATAGATATTCTGGAAGGGCCCTAACTCAGAAGAAAAATAATAATAAAAAAAACTTTTGCGTTATGATATACATTTTCAATTGCCATTCATACGGTAATGTTAGGAATCTATGCGAAAATGTAGCCAGCGATTGTTTATCAATGACACGTTCGTCAAATACTTGAACTATTAGTGTGTATTGTTCCTGAAATGAGTATTCTACAAAAATACTGCCCCTACAAAATTTCAAATAATCTATAGTTTATTGCGTATGAAATGTATTCAGGACTTCAGTGATAAGTTTTCTGAGTGAACAAAAAGAGTCCAATAAAGTATGGCCATGACGACTTCAAGTACAAGTTCGCTAAAGTGGCATTTTGCGTCCGTCGAGGCATTAGCCAGGAAAGTAGTTGTTTTTTATGGATATTCGACCTATACGCCTATTGTCTAGGTATTTGTAATCAGCTGTCTTGAGGAATTAGAAGTTTTTAATTTTGAATGAAATAAAGTTGGCTACTGATTTGTTATGACTTCTGTCTTGTATTATAAATATCTCAGAGTAGCCTTTCTTCAACGGTCACTGCTTTTATCGTATATGTGCCCGTTTTTTCAATGTACGATCTGATCATGCCAATGAGCTCATTAAATATTTGTGGTGGAATCCCTAAAAAAATAGAATTTCATCACTTTCCAGAACTTAGGCCGTAAGTACAATTATCTTGCTCAAACTTTCCTTTTTCTTCTTTCTATTTGCACATCACAATTGTTGTTAGAGTCAATCCCAATTTTTGCCTTTTTCGACAGACCAGGAGCCATCCTCACCAGTTCACGTTTGACTATTAACTGAGAGCACTTGATAGCACACTCGGGGCTTGTGGCTCAGTGGCACGAGCGTTGGTCTTGTGTCCATTGTTTCCACCCGGCGCGGGTTCGACTCCCGCAGCTGGTGAAAAATTTTTCGGCCTTCAAGAGTGGTTTCGGATCCCACTATAAAAGGTAAGGCCCCCGTGATCTTAACTCGTTCAAGTTTTCTTTAACTTCTGAGGGTTGGTCAAACAACTAAGAAAGCTGTTAAGAACAATTTTACAAAAAAAAATTACTTGA